>MPUH01000590.1:0-44355 GCA_001970955.1 Stentor coeruleus
CATGCTCAACATGCTCAGGCACTTTTGTTATGGCTGGAGCTGCTGATAATCTACATATATGCTGCAGTAATGGATATTATTGGGATGGAAGTGCTTGCCACATATGTGATACATCATGCAGTTTATGCGACTCAGCAACAGATTGCACAGAATGCAAAGATGGCTATGCTAGAACACTTACTACAGGGCTTTGCTTTATATTAGACCTCTATTGGGATTCATCCTATCAAGAATATTTCAACTTTGATCCTTATTATGGTTTCCTCAACCTCAGATCAAATGGTAACAGATTCGTCTTTTGATCCTTATTATGGTTTCCTCAACCTCAGATCAAATGGTAACAGATTCGTTTTAAGAGTATTTAATGCAGATACATCATCTATAAAAGAATGCAATCATTACTTTACTGCAATAGATACCTTTGGTACATCTCCAACATGCACACTAAAAAATCCTTTCGAATTGGAAGTTAAACTAGGAGATGGTTGGTCATTTTCCCCTAGTGTAACTCTTACAACAAGTGAATCATTTTTAATGAGAGAAGGAACTCCTAAAATTTATGGAAGTGGTGTTAATTTAGCAGTAGTCTCTATTACAAATCAAGTAATTTTCCCAAGAATATCAGGTAACTCCCATGCAATATTTACTTGTGCAGGATTAACATCATATTATTACAGCTCTGCTCAATCATATGGCATAAGGAAAAATACATTTGCTTATGAATGGTCTGTTTTAATAGGTGGTGCAGCTGTCTCTTCAGGAGGAGGAGATTACTTTACCATCAGATAAAACATCAAAGGACTTCTATGTACAGGAAGTAAAGTTACTTTACCATCAGATAAAACATCAAAGGACTTCTATGTAACAATAGTCGATCCCTCTTTGACATCATTTGACTTAAATTTGCAGATTTCAAATAGTCCTTTTACAACTCAATCTAAGACTATGACTGTTTCAGTTTTAAGTGGAAGTAATAAAGTAACTTTCAAATTAAGCTCTGGCCAAAAATCGAATTATAAAAGATCTAATACAATTAGCATTGTACCGTTAAATGTTAATATATGTTCATGCACTGGGGCAATTACATATTCGTGGACTGTTATTAAAAAATCAAATGGGTCAACTACTTTAACTTCAAATAAATCTCAATTGCAAATAGCAGCTAAAACATTAAGCGCAGAAGATTATACAGTTAGTTTGACAATTACCCTAGCTAATGGTGGATCTCCATGCACAGGTACAGAAACTTCTGATTTGACTATTGAAAAAAGTGATCTAATAATTTCTATTAACAAAGGCAGTAATATTGCAGTCACTAAATCTACAAATTTAGTTATCGATGCTAGTAAATCAAGTGATCCTGAAGGGTTTGCTTTAACCTATGCTTGGAGTTCATCTGTTCCCTCTGTTCTAGGTTCAGCTAATACAGCTTCTTCAACTTTGACTATCTCTAGTGGAAATTTTGGGACCACTATTTACTTCTTTTTAATATTGACCATATCAGCAGAATCTGGGTCAAGAAGTAAATCTATGAAAATTGGTGTAGAAGTATGGTCAGATGTTCAAGTTGATGAAAGTATTCTATGCCCAAGTACTAAAGTTCAAAAAGCAAACTATGTCACTTTACAAGTAAAATATACAAACTTAGGAGCAACATCTCCTGCAATATCATGGGAGCAATCTGCTGGTATTTCATTTACATTACCAACATCAAATTTGCAGTTTTTAACATTTAGTCCAAATACGTTTTTACCAGGAGCTTCTTATGGATTTAAAGCTAAAATAACTTCAGCATCTCCATCAGTGGTTGGAGAAGCTGTCTGCTTCTTTAAAGTAAATGCAGGACCAAGTTGCCCAAGTGCAGCAGAAGTTTCACCAACTACAGGTAAAGCTCTTATTGATTCATTTAGAGTTTCAATCAGTGGATGCTATGATATTGATCAAGAAGATTTACCTCTTTCATATAAAATTTCTGGAATTAAAGATCCAAGTGTTTGCTGCTCATATTTACTCACTGCTGCTAATGAAAATGCATTAACTACTGGCTTTAAATTTTCAACAGGTTATAAGTATATTGAATATACATTTGCTGATTCTTTAGGAGATAGCATTAAAGTTGTAAGTAATTCATTTACAATCAATGCAAGAGTCAGATACTTAAAAGAAGATCAAGAACTGATTGATGAATACAAATTATTCATTATCTCCCAAAATGTTATACCAGCAATAATCATGTTCCTTGATCAATATACAATTCCAGCAGAATTACTTGATATAATGTGGTCAGATTTTATATCAAATATAGACAGCTTTTCAGGTGTAGAGTATATAGATATTTCAACCTCAGTTATTCTTGCCTTTGTAGATTCTAATCAAGATCCTCTTTTATTAAAAGAAAGAATTGAAACTTACCTAAAGTTTTTAAATAATGCTCTCAGTAATTTAACATTTTATGATGAAACAATAAACGAAAGAATTTTACAGATAGCTGAAAAAATAATTATTGCAAATCCTACAATTGAAAATATCTTATCAACTAAACCTATTATTAAAAAACTATTAGGACAACAAAAAATCACAGGTAATTATGGTTACTTCGAAAATACTGCGCGTGTTTCAGTTGGTGAAATTGAAAATTTCATCTCAATTCTGAGCTCGTCGCCTATCATTCTCGGAGATAACACAATTACTGTTAGTGATTGGAATTTAGGAAATCAAATGCTTGTTAAGATAGAAGCTATAGCTTTTTCAGTAGGAAATTATTCAGATGTTGTAGATATTGCTATTGAATCAGAAAAAAGCTTAGACGGAAATGAAATTCAGGATCATGATCCAATTTATCTAGAAGTTCCTGATGATTCGTTTGTAATTGATATGAGGTTTTATGGTGCTGAAGATTTTGAGTGCCAATCATATGCCGATGGTGTTTGGACAAACGATGATTGTTCTGTTTTATCAACTTCAAATGGCCAAGCTCAAGTTAGTATAAAGAAAAGTGGAACTTTCACACTTAGTAAAAAAACAAATACATACTCATCAAGAATTCCATTCTATATCGTAATTTCATCAATCATAGCTATGGCACTCTTTATACCTTTCATTTCATATTTTGATAGAAAAAATCATACTTACGTAAGTCTTTATACCTTTCATTTCATATTTTGATAGAAAAAATACCTATTTAAGTGTTCCCACATTTTCTGTTACTGTTGAAACTAGTCCTCATGGCACAGAAAATATGCCAAAATCATTTGAAACTAATGAACTAATTCATACAAATATAAAAGATTATCATCTATTACTAAGCATGTTCAAATTTGATAAAACTTTCCCTCGCTTCAAAAAAATGTTGTTGATAATTGTAGGAGCATTGCTAATTCAATCTTATATGCTTAAATTTACAGTTTTGAATCCATTGGCTATTGGAGTTATTTCCGCTTTGATAATGCTCCCATCTTCAGCTATTTGTTCTTATCTATTTATGAGTTTGAGAAACTTAAATCATTATATTGCCGCCGTACTTATCTTTTTGATTAATTCAGCAAGTGTTATTGGAACATACTTCATATTGGGTAGTTCTGGATGGGTATATGCTTGGCTTATTGGTATTGCCGTTGAGATTTTCGTGAATCAGAGTATTATTATGCTTGCATTCAAGATTATCTATCATTAATAACTTAGAATTTAGAATTTAGGAATAAATCTTACTATTAGAATGTTTGTTATAGTTAATATTTTATAAATTGATTTCAATATGATATAAAAATACATAGAATCTAAAATTATTTTTTCTATCCTTAAAATAATAGTATAAATCCTTTATAATTTTTGAATATATAATAATATCTGATATGAAATAAATCCACACAGCTAATGTTTTAAAATTTAATAAATGTATTAGCAATCAGAGCTGAGCATCACATTATTGTAAAATTTTCGGAAAATGTTTGAAAGTAATAATACTTGATAAAAACTATAATACTTCTATTTTTAACGTTTTGATTATATAAATCTCGTGGAAAATGCCAATAAAATTTTACTTATACTTTATACAAAAAATAAATCCTAGTAATAGGTATATAAAATCTCTTAGAATATTCTAATAAATTTATATTTATACTTCATTCAAATATAATATCTGCATATTTTACCAGGATTAAGCTTAAATGTATCTTATCTATTTTTTAAGAATAAAAGTTAATGCTATTAAATATCTCTAAGCTATTTTTCTCTGTATATTTATAAGTTTATCTTGATTAATTTTAATCTTATATATAATATTATCTAAATTTTCTTATATAAAGAATTATATACTATATATTATTGTTATAAATACTTTGATATGATTTAAAACTTAAATTTTCAAGTATAAATAGGCTTATCACTACTTTTTTTACCCTGTTTTTGAATTATTCCAAACTTTTAGTATTTATTATGATATGATTCACTTCAATTGATTCAGAAGATTCTTCTATGCAAAAACACGAAAATATTTCCTGTTGAAATTCATTTTAGTTCATAAAATACTTAAAAGAGTTTTTTTGGAACTTGATTATGATCATTCAGAATTTTTAGGTCTTTTAAAGGGTTTATTCATTTCGGATAATTTAAAATAATTGGCCAGCAGTTTTTTTGCAATCTAGAGAATATTCTCAAAGTTTTTCCTAGGTTTAGGATAAATTTTGGGAAATTTAGAAGTTATTTCTATATCACGAACACAAAATATTTGAAAGCTTAATTCTATTAGTCTAGGCTATAAAATTTAACTTGGTATGCAGCCTAGGATCATTTGGGCAATTAAAATTAATATGCTATATATGCATACACTATATAAAGGCATTTTTTGTTATAAAATAATAGTTTTTTTTCAGTCAGAACATCATTTTTGAGGGTATAAAAACTTCTCTTTAGCAAACCATTCTTAGATTTCACTTATTTGAAGTTTAGAATATATAATATTATATAAAAAACTTATAAGCAAATATTTTCATAGTTTTTTCAAGATATTAATCTTTTGATTCCTTTCAAAGATTTTATTTAGGAAATAAATTCTCAAATATTTTCTTATGTCCTCATAGGATTGAAGAAGTCATTTTAATACAATAATTATATATTTTAGGTGTATTCTTAAAGATAATTTTTTTGATTTCAAAAAGTAAATCCTTTTATTGTAAATTGAAAGAATAAGCTAGCCTAAAAATTTAAAGCATTAAACCATCCTTATAGTATCCCTATACAAATTTATTGTGAATTTTAACCTAGTCCTCTAAGGGTCGATTTCAATTAAATATTTAATAAAAGCCAAATGATTGTTTCCGAAATTCTGAGTAAGATTTCAATCAAAGTCAATCTTTAGGATTATATAAAGGAGGATAGAGAAAAGTGTTTTTATCAATTTATTTTATTGAGTTTTTGTCTTAAGGTGTCTAATCAATTTTATGTCTGGATACCTTATCTTTGTTTAGTTTGGTAATTTAATCTCATTAGCTTCTTGCCTTATACAAGTTTTTGATTAAGTCTGCTTGTTTTTCTGACAAAAACATGCAGCAATTCTTCGTAGATTAATTCAAAATCATTTTGCTTGCAGATGAATTTTTTGAGGTGACCAGATTAAGAGTGTTAAGATTACTAAGCCCTAAAACTATCTTAAACTTATTCTTACTCTATGGAAAAGTGCTTTCAAAATTATATTTTAAGTATATTTACATAAGCCGCAATATTAGCATCTCACATTTAGTTTATTCCTCTCCAGAAGATTGGATTTAGGTAAATTTTTATGGTAAAAATTTTGTATCTGATAGAAAAATATCTGTAAATTATTTTTTCCTAGCTTTAAGATTGTTTAGGTTAAATAAGGGGGCAAAAAAAGTTTATAATATCAAAATCAAGCTATAAATAATAAAATGATATCAAAAATATTATCAGTGCCAATCTGTATTCATTTTATATATCCATTTGCTAGCAAAAAACCCATGGATCAATAGATTTACCGTAGAATATACTAGAAAAACACTAAAAAAAATATTCACGAAAAACATATAATTTTATTTCAAATCATTTTTTTCGTCAACTTTCATATAAATTTAGATTTTCATATCTTGGTAAACAAGATATAGTTCTTTTATCTGATACCTTTACAAAATCAAAACAGTGGCCTAATAATTATTAAAAATATGGTCAAGAAAGGAACTAAAGTATTTCTACTCAGAGTTGGGCTTTGTCTCTTATGGATTATTTCCTTAGCCCAAGCATCTGAAAATGAGTTCAGTTCATCAAGAACTGAAGCTTTATCAAATCAAAGTAGTTTCCTGGATGATTGGCAAGCTACATTGATTATTTCACCAGAACTCAACTCATCTCCTTCATTCCAAGATCTAATTAAGCAGGATTCACAGCCAAAAAAGTTAGAAGAGAGTTTTACCCAAAGTTTAACCATAGACTGCTCCATGCTACTGAAGAATCTTCCTGGAAATGGACCTTATATATATGCAAGCACAAGTCAGAAAATCTCTAAAACAACCTTTTATAGATGTAAGAATACTCAAAGCAACCTTATAGGGATTCTTTTTATAAACTTAAACAAGCTTGATACTTCAAGTTTTGATACACTTTTTTCAAGTTTTTATGAGAAGTCAATAAATTCAAATAATGGAATTATTATTGCAAACCTATGCAGAAATGGCTATTTTGAACTTGAAACCAGTAAATGTATCAAGCATGATAAGTTTAAGCGTACTCTTGCAAATAATTATGATGATATGATTGGTGGAGGTACTTATGTACTTACTGCTATTACTATGGTTGCAACTGAAGATTCACTTGATTATGAATTATTTACAACTTTAATTGTGGACTATATTACTGAAGTATCATGTGGTGCTGATTCTTGCAATGAAGGTTCAGCTTGTAGTGTTCCTGGATATTCGGAGATAGCTATTCAAGCAGCCATGCTTTTGTTTTCAAAAGCTATTGATTTCCCAGAAACTACTGATGATCAAATAAGAACTCTTCTTGATTCATTAAGCTGTGTTAAATTCGCTGTTGACATAAAAAATTTCGAACAAAGTTCTTTGGATAATCTTAACTGTGCAATATACGGCTATTTAGATTACTGGAGCTTAGAATATGGAATAGCCTCAACTCAATATTTTAATTCTGCAGAATCTTCATATAACTTTTTGATAAACTTCTACTCAATGATCTTTCAAGGTGGATATGAGTCTAGTACTTTTGAAGATATGCTAATAGAGTCTTCAAGTATTAATGTTTGTAAAAACGATCATTGCGAAATTTGTTCAGGAACAAAAGAAATTATTGTAAAAGCTGTGATCGGGTTAGGATCAAGCATTGATGGAAATTGCGATTTTAACAATGAGGATGATATAAATTTGGAATTTTTAATGCGTGGAATAGAATTTGGCCCTGATTCAGATTTTGTAGCTTATAACATTGCGACAATTGGCACTTCAGGTGTTCCAAATAATTACTTTGAAACAGTAGTTTGGGGAGACTTTAGTAATGATTGTTTCCATAAAACATTTTACATTTCATTACATGCTGAACATGATAACTGGATTATCATAAATCCTGTATCTGAACCCTATGCAATAAATCAAGATAGTGCATCTTATTATCAAATCGATATCACTACTAGTGGTATTTATTTTTTGACAATAGACTGCAGCACCAAAGATTTTAAATTGAATACAGTTGATGTAGAATGTAATTGTGACAGACATTGCTCACAATGTATGTCTGAAAGTACTTGCACAACTTGTTCTAGTGATTATCAATTAATTACTACATCTAATTATGATTTATGTAAATGTCCAGCAGGAAAATTTGATGATGGTATAGGATGCATGAATTGTGATGAATCTTGTGAAACTTGTGTTAATATTGCAACTTGTACAACATGTGTGTCAGATTATACTTTAGGCACTATAGCAGCAGATAAAATTCTTTGTTGTCGCAATGGATATTACCCTACAATATCTGGATGTGAGGAATGTAATGAATCTTGTGAAGTTTGTATTAATGATTCAACTTGTACAACATGTATAGCAGACTATACTTTAGGTACTGCAGCAGTAGATACAATTCTTTGTTATAGTAAAGATAAGAATACTCTTGCAAATAATTATTATGAAATGATTAATGGAGGCACTTATGTACTTACTGCTATTACTATGGTTGCAACTGAAGATTCGCTTGATTATGAATTATTTACAATTTTACTTGTAGACTATATCGCTGAAGTAGCATGTGGTATTGATTCTTGCAATGAAGGTTCAGCTTGCAGTGTTCCTGGATATTCGGAGATAGCTATTCAAGCAGCCATGTTTTTGTTATCAAAAGCTATTGATTTCCCAGAAACTACTGATGATCAAATAAGAAATCTTCTTGATTCATTAAGCTGTGTTAAATTCGCTGTTGACATAAAAAATTTCGAACAAAGTTCTTTGGATAACCTTAACTGTGCAATATATGGCTATTTAGATTACTGGAGTTTAGAATATGGAATAGCTTCAACTCAATATTTTGATTCAGCAGAATCTTCATATAACTTTTTAGCAAACTTTTACTTAATGTTTTTTCAAGGTGGATCTGAGTATAGTGATTTTACAGATACAACATTAGAGGCTTCAAGTATTAATGTTTGTAAAAACTATAATTATGAAATATGCTCAGGAACAAGAGAAATTAATACTATAGTTGTTGGCACAAAAGGAACAGAGATTGATGGAAATTGTGATTTCAATGATGAAGATGATATAATTATGGAATTTTTAATGCGTGGAATAGAATTTGGCCCTGATTCAGATTTTATAGCTTATGACGTTGCATTAATTGGTAACTCAGATTTTCTAGATAATTATTTTGAAGATGCAGTCTGGGGTGACTTTAGTAATGATTGCTTCCTTAAAACATTTTATATATCATATTACGCTGAACATGACAACTGGATTACCGTAAATCCTAGATCTGAACTCCATATAATAAATCAAAATGATGAATCTTATCATCAAATCGATATTACTACTAGTGGTATTTATTTTTTGACAATAGACTGCAGCACCAAAGATTTAAAATTGAATACAGTTGATATAAAGTGTAATTGTAACAGACACTGTTCACAATGTATGTCTGAAATTACTTGTACAACTTGTTCTAGTAATTATCAATTCATTAATAATGATTTATGTGAATGCCCAGCAGGAAAATTTGATGATGGTGTAGGATGCATAGATTGTGAAAAATCTTGTGAAACTTGTGTTAATATTGCAACTTGTACAACATGTGCGAAAGGTCATACTTTGGGTACTATAAATCCTGATTTGATTCTTTGCTGTGGAGATGGATATTACCCTGCAATAACTGGATGCGAGAAATGTAACAAGTCTTGTAAAACTTGTGTTAATGATTCAACTTGTACAGCATGTGCAGTTGACTATACTTTTAGTACTACAGCAACAGATGCAACTCTTTGCTGTAGCGATGGATATTATCCTACAATAACTGGATGTGAGAAATGTGATAGCTCTTGCAGCAAATGTATTAATAATAAATTTTGTGAGGTTTGTATTAAAAACTGGCTAAAAGATACATCTAATAGTAACTACCCTAATGTTTTATGTGAAGAAAGTAAATACTACTGGGATGCTTCATATTTAGAATATTTCAAATACGATTATACTTATGGTTATTTACTTCTAAGATCTAATAAAAGATTTTTATATAATATTGATGTATCATTAGAAAATATTACAAGCACAGCTAATTCATGTGCCTTTTATTTTGCAGATGTTTCATTTTTAGCAACTAATACAATATGCACATTAAAAAATCCTTTTGAATTACAAATAAAACTTGGAGATTGGTTTTCAGTTGATAGGTCAACTGTTTTTACTTCAGCTAAAAGTTTTATAATGAAAGAAGGTACTTTGAAAATTTATAATGGTGGAACAAAAATCATGTTATCAGAATTTTCAGAAGATTCTAAAGCTATTATTTTAGGAAATGATGAGATTGTTTATGACTGTTCAGGAAGTTCGACATATACATATGCTGCTTCACAGTCGTTTGGGCTTGGATCTAAGAGTTTTGAATATTTTTGGTCAGTGTTAGGAGAAGGTGTAACCTTATCAGATCATAATAGTCAGATTGTTGATGTAACAGTTACATCTCCAAATTTAGCATTATTTACATTGAATCTCCAAGTATCTATTAATTCCAAAACCTTTAGTTCATCATTAAAAGTAGCAGTTCATACTTCAGAAAATAAATTCACTTTCGGTCTTAATACTGGTAATAAAGCATACTTTACAAAAGGAACTTCATTCAGTTTAATACCACAAAATATAAATAGATGCGAATTTATGGGAACTTTTACATTTAAATGGAATATATTTAACCCATATACAACAATTGAATATACAAGTACAAGTGAAGTTTTAGCTCCATTACTTAATACCCGGAAACTTAGAATTCCAAAATATTATATGGATTACAATAATGATTATATTTTTATGCTCACAATAACATTGACTAATGGTGAAACCGTAAAAACAGCATTTGCTAAAAGTTTAATCAGCATA
The DNA here is from genome assembly GCA_001970955.1 of Stentor coeruleus. Lineage (NCBI taxonomy): Eukaryota > Ciliophora > Heterotrichea > Heterotrichida > Stentoridae > Stentor > Stentor coeruleus. Next base: position 10,599 of record MPUH01000590.1, read on the forward strand.
ACTAAATCTCCTTTAGTATTAGGCTTTTCAAGAGGATATGAAAATTTATTAGATATTAATTCTGACTTTGTTATTGATGCTAGTGGCTCTTATGATCCTGATGATAAAAATTTGATTTCAACTCTTACACCTGTATGGACTTCAAATGAACCTTCAATCCTTTTTGGTATCGATGCAAACTCCTTAGCAATAACCATACCATCAGCAAACTATGGATCACTAACTTACTTCACTTTAAAACTCACATTGACAAGTACCAGTGGTATGAGTGATTCATCAATAATTTCAGTAACATTATCTCGAGATGCAAAATATGATGTGAGGTTAAAACATCAAGGCATAAAACTAAAAAATTCCAATTACTCTCAACTAAAAATTCAATCAACTTTAGTAAGTTCAGTAACTGGCATACCAATTATAAATTTAGTAGAAGTTTCTGGTCCATATTACTTAATATATTCAACATCATCAATTATCACACTTACACTAAATTTATTAATCCCAGGTGCATCATATGCATTTAAATCTTATATGAATTTAGATTCAGTTGATATTGGAAATACTATAACCTATGTAAGAATAAATCAAGGCCCAGTATGCATAAAAGATTCTGCAGCAATAGTTAGTCCTAGTGTAGGAACATCGATGTCTACTTCTTTTAAAATTACTTTATCACACTGTTATGATGGTGATGAAGAAGATCTTCCTTTACAATATAAAATATCAGGAATTAGAGATTCAACATGTTGCTCGATTTCATTAATTGGACAAAGTGAAAATAATATTATAACAGGATTTAAATTTTCTAAAGGTTACTCAGCAATTGAATATACAATTAATGATGCATTAGGTGATACAATTAAAAAAAAAAGTAATTCTTTTATTATATCAAGTAGGTTAAGAAGCTTAAAAGATTCTCAAAATTTAATAGATGAATACTATCAACTCACTACAAACCAAAATGTCATCTCAGTAATTTCTTTGTTCCTTGATGAATATGAAAATCCTGCACAACTTCTTGATATTATGTGGTCAGATTTTAATAATAATCTTGATAGTTTCACAGGCCAAGAATATATAGAAGTAGTAAGTTCAATTATATATGTATTCTTAGATTCTAATCAAAATCAAGTGTTAATCAAAGAAAGGCTTCCGATATATATTTCTTTTCTTAATAATGCATTTTCTGAAATGAAATATTATGATGAATCAATTGACAAGCGAATACTAAAAATTTCTGAAATTATAATCACGATAGATCCAAGTATCGATAATGTATTTCTAGCTAAAGAAATCCTTCAAAATTTATTTGATGTTCAAGAAATCATGGGTTCAGAAGGTTATTACCAGAATAATCCACATTGCTCGATTTTTGAAGTTGAAAATTTTGCTAATATTTTAAGATTAAGGCCTATGATTCTTGGAAATAATATTATTGAAATTGGTGAACTTAATGTTAAAAAAAATATTATAGTGAAAATTAAAGCTTTATCTTTTGCTATTGGAAACTTCTCTGATATAATTGATTTAACTATTATGATTGAAAAACGTATAGAAGGAACAGATATTATTGCTCATGATGCTGTATATTTTGATATTGATAATGATGCTTTTATTGTTAAGATGAGATTCACTGGTATTAATAGAGCAACTTGTAAATCATATAAATCAGGAAATTGGGAAGAAGGAGATTGTGATGTTTTATCTTATGAAGATGGGATTGCTAAAGTTAGTATTAAAAGAAGTGGTACTTTCCAATTATTTGAATATAGTTCAGATTACTCTTCTCAAGTTCCGTTATATATAATTTTCTCACTTATTTTGATTATGACTATATTCATACCTTTCATGATATATTTAGATAAGAAAAATACTTACTTTAGCGTTCCTACAACTTCAATTTCTATAGAAACTAGAACAGAAAAAGATAAAGAAGAAAAAGAAAAAGAAAAAATTTACACTGAAATCATAAGAAATGAAAACTATGATCATTCGATATTTACTTATCATTTATTATTCAGCATGTTTAAATTGGATAGATCATTCTCACGTTCGAGAAAATTGATGATAATTTGTACCAACGTTATATTTGGCTTATTTATTCAAGTATGCTTGCTTAAATTTACAAGTATCAGTGCTTTAGCAGTCGGAGTTATATCTGCTATTGTAGTTATTGTACCTTCTGCTTTGATAATTTTTTTGTTTAGAGGTACATCAAATTGCAAGCTTGCTTTAGGTACTGCAATTATATTAGTTTTGAATATTACAAGTGTAGTCGGATCATGGTTAATTCCAGGCAGCAAAGGATGGTTGGTTTCATGGTTGGCAGGTCTTGGTACTGAGTTCGGTGTGAGCCAAGGCATTTTGATGATTGCTTCAAAAGTAATTCTTCATTAAATAGATATAGTTATGATAAGACATAAAATAAAATTATAAAATCTCGACAGCTATAATAAAAGGAGCTATATTAAATATAAAATGTTAATTATTAGTATTTTTACTATGGTATATTAGTAATAATTGATCCTAAAGTTAAATTTTAATTAAACTGAACCGATTTTATATCCTAACAAAAGTGTAAAAAATCCGATTTTATTTTGAGAACATCCAAATTTTTTTATTACCTTTTAGTAAATAAGGACTTTTAAATAGCCTTTCCTATATATATTTCTTACCTCCAACTTCACATCCTAATAACTAAACCCAATCCCAAAAACTTCATTAAAAACCCCATAATATTTTTTTCAAACCATAAAAACCTAACACCCTAATACCTTTAAAAACCCCAGCAAACATCTCCTCAATCCCTACACCTTTTTAAACCCATCAACAAACTCTTAACTCTCATCAAAGCATAAACACACAAACAAATTTTATATGAAAAAACCACTACAACAAAAGTCATCATTTACCATAACAATCAAAATACAAAAACTAATAAAAATGAGTTTACGTTTAAGCAATAAAGCTTCAACTGACACCGAAGGAAACTTTTCATTTACCTTCTCCCTTGAACCTGACTACAACGAAGGTGGGTTATTAACATCCCTTATAGCTTCACCTACAATCCCAGATACTCAAGATCCACTTATGGCCCAATACAAATGGTCAAGAATCAAAAATGATCATCAAGTTTTAGTCCCAGAAATAAATTCTAAGTAATATCTAAATAGCATATATACAATAACATGTGAAGATATTGGATCTTATATCCAAGTTGAAATAATATCGTTAGACAACAAATACAAAGGCACTGCTATAGGAAGACTAGGTCCACTTAGGTTAGATAGAAGTGTTAGAAGAGCTCTTGAATATATTATATGTAGTGGGTTTGCAACATTTCCTTTAAGTTGTAGTGGAGAATTGGATTATAACAATGCTAATGATTTGGTATTAGAAATTGATAAAGACCAGCTACATTTACGCACTTTTACCTGTGATGGGAATATTGATATTCATAACTCTTTTGTCACAACATATACTGCAACATATCCGAAAATGATTCTTCATAGCAGTGATAGTAAAAAATTATGCTTCGAACTTAACAACGGGGAAACTGATAATGGGGAAAAAGATCCAATTTGTAGTCGTAAACTCATAGTAGACTGTTTCAGTCAGCAAAATCGTGACCTTATTGTTATGTGCATTAGAATCTTTGGTTTAAGAAACTCTTTAAAACTAGACCGTTCCCTAGAACATTATCTAGAAAGCTTTAAAAAATCTAAAATCGACGTTTATATCGAACTTGAATCAACATTACAAGAACTTTATTCCCTTCAAGAAGAAAATGAAGATCTCCGTAACCACAACCTAATGCAAAAAAACAAAATAAAAAACCTTTTCCGAGAACTTGAGTCTTACAAAACCCAACTTTCCAATACTGAAACAAAAAAACCTGACCCTGAACCTGAAGATTATATAAAACTTAAAAACCGCTTATCAAGAATAACAGAAAGTAAATGCAAGCTTAAAGAAAAGTATAGAAAAGCTAAAATCAATATCGCAGAACTTAGAGAAAATATACAAGAAATACATGAAAAAACATATAATAAAAAGTATTTTTATATATAGCAAATATGAAAATGATGTAACAATTCCACAAAATCTTGAGGCTGAATATAGAAAACTAAAAGATGGATTAGAATTTGCTAATCAAGAACTGGAAATTGCCCAGGCTAGAGAAAAAACTTGTAATGGGAAATTGAAAAGGCAAAAAGAAGCTATTGAGTTGCTGATTAAAGAAAAAGATGATTTTAAGTGAGAAAAATATAGGAAAAAAAATGAAGGGGTAAAAGAAATGGAAGAAAAATATGCGTTGTTAGTTGGGGAAAATAAAGAGTTGATTAGGAAATTGTCGAAAAGCAGTGAGATTGTTGGGCAGAAGGAACAAGAGATAATTGATGGTGAGAAAAAACTTAAAGAGACTTTGGAAAGATATGAGAAATCAAATAAGTTGTTGATTTGGGAGATTGAGAGGATGAATGAGGAGATGAGAAGTTGTAAAAAATGTGAGGAGATGGATGAATGTGTGAATAAGTATAAGGAGGAAGTTAATTATTATAGAAATCAGAGTGATAAGTTGGCAGCGCAGTTAAGTAGGGCACAGGTGCAGATTAGAAGAGCTAATAAGTAATATATATTTGTGGTTTAGTTTATGAGGAATTTTTTTGATATGAATTTGTCATTTTATAAGTTTTGTAGGATTTTTATGTAATTTTAGGTTATGATGAATATGTTTTGGGGCTATATGGAAGATTTATGGCACTAAGTAAACAGTTTTTAGAAGCTGAAAATTTTTTAGGGTTTATTTTTTGAAGTTTGATAATAAAGTTTGAATTGTTTAGGAATTAATCTTTTCAATATCCACAAATAAAAAATTATTACTTCTCAAATAAAACTAAAATTTATATTATAAAGCTTACTTCCTTATAAAAAAGTATATATATTTTAATATTCTAGCATAAACCTAAAACCGCCTCAAATTATTCCTAAAACAGCATTTCATATAAAAGCAATAAAAAATGTTTAACCCATGGAAGCCATGGAAGGAAGGACAAATAAAATACCCTCAAAAATCCACAGAATATTTCCATCAGCGTGATGGAATTTGGAACTCATTAGCCCACTCATCTCCAAAAATATCTCAATTTTACCTAAAACCAAATTTCGAGCTCAATAACAAAATCAAAATCCAAAACAGTACTTCTCCAACAACTTCAACATCAATAGAAAATACAATTAGAAAAACAGCTTCAAGAGAAAGAATAAAAAAAAGAAAATTAGAACGAGAAATTTTACAAGCAAAAAGTAGTCAATGTTTACTTAGTTTTCATATAAAAGATGATGTCCAGTCGATATTTTCAACTTTTAAAGACCCAGCTTCAAAGCCTATAAATAAAATGATAGGAAGTTTTAATAATTATAATGAACTGCCAGAAGATAGACTAAAACTTGTAGTTAACAGAAGAATTCTTAAAAAAGACGCAGAAGCTCTATCTTTAATATCTAAAAAAATAGCCAAAGAGTTCGAAGAAGAAAAGCAAAAAAAAGAATGGCACAAATCTATAAGAGAACAAAGCTTAACCCGTATGCGTAAAAGACGTAAAGAAAACCAAATATACGAACAAAAAGCAGGCATCGAAAAAATAAAACCAATACAAAAAGCGACAACTCCCGTACCAAACATGCATATCAAATCTTTATCTATAGCAAAAAGTGTGAAAATCGGTTATCCTGAAGATTATTCAGAATCATATGGCTTATTAAAAGCTGGTGTAATATCATCAGGAAGGTCAATCCACCCAAAATCATCCAGGAAGCCTGCAATGAAAAAAACAGATTCTTTTCCGGTGCTTATCAACGAAAATCCAGACGAGTTTTCAGCTGAAAACAAAAAAAATACTGAAATAAAATTTGATGAAGAAGTTTTTACCATAGAAGAAATTAAAGAAAGCTATAAAGAACTTAATCAATTTCATAAAAGATTTGGAGAACTTAAAGGACGTGTAGGTTTTCCACATATTTATTTAGAAAAGTATAAAAATTTATAATTAATAGAAACTTATATGATCACAAATATTATCATATACTTTTCATAATAAAAAGTTTACTAATAAAACTAACTAGATTTTTTTCTTGTAATCATAAAAGCCTTTCCCTGTCTTTTTGCCTAGCCATCCAGCATTAACATAATTCACTAACAATGTACTTGGTCTATACTTTGAGTCTCCAATCTCTCTATGTAACACTTGCATAATACTCAAACAAGTATCTAAACCAATAAAATCAGCTAATTCTAATGGACCCATTGGAACATTAGTTCCAAGTTTCATTGTTGTGTCAATATGTTCTTTTGAAGCAACACCTTCATTTAATACTTGTATAGCTTCGTTTATATAAGGCATAAGTATTCTATTAGCAATAAATCCAGGTCTATCTTGACTTTCTGTACATACTTTTCCCATAGATTTCGCTAGTTCTAAAGTTATCTTCAAAGTTGACTCACTGGTCTGTAATCCTCTAATAACTTCAACTAATGTCATAACTGGGACAGGGTTCATAAAATGCATACCAATAACATTCTGAGGAAATTCAGCACAAGCTGCTAGTTTTGTTATTGAAATTGATGATGTATTTGAAGCTAATATTGCACCTTGTTTCATTATTGGGCTTACATGACGGAATAACTTGAATTTAGCGTCAGGGTTTTCACTTATGGCTTCAACGATAAAATCACACTCAGCCACAGATTCTAAATCAGTCAAGTGGCTTATTTTAGCTTTGATTTCATCACCTGATTTCAATTCGCCTTTAGAAATTTTTCTGTTAATCCAGGTGTCTATAAAGCTCACTGATCTTGAGTTTTGCTCTTTTGAGTGGTCAAAGATCTTGACGTTGAGTTTTGCCGTGTTTGCCCCTACAATTGCTATCCCGGTTCCCATCTGTCCAGCACCAATTATTCCAAGAGTGGTAATTTTTCTGGATATAAAACCTAGCATTTTCCTATTATAAGCTATTAAACTAATCACTAGTAAAACAACAACATATTTTCTTTTTAATCTTAACACTTGTACGTTGCTCCATGCTTTGTGGTGACCCTTTAATATTTTCAGTAATTTTTACATTCTTGGCTAGCTAATGATGTTATCTCTTCATATTTATCGAATTTCTCTGAACGTTAAACATCTTGTCCTTTACTACACAAAGTAAATCTTACAACGCCAATCTGCATGATACCTTAATTAATATCCAAAACTGGCATGCTGGTCTTTGGTTTTTCTGATTTGTCAGCTAGTCTTAAGTTGAAATTACTATGATTAACTCCTGTATTATATAACTGTGTTACAGAAAGCATTATTAAATCCAAAACACGATTACTCCCTGTTATTTCTATCTCATATATTTTATAATCTAATTTTTTTATATGTCTCAATCTTATAATCCATATCGTAATCTTTATCCTAATTTTAATTTCCTTNCAAATCTTACAACGCCAATCTGCATGATACCTTAATTAATATCCAAAACTGGCATGCTGGTCTTTGGTTTTCCTGATTTGTCAGCTAGTCTTAAGTTGAAATTACTATGATCAGCTCCTGTATTATATAACTGTGTTACAGAAAGCATTATTAAATCCAAAACACGATTACTCCCTGTTATTTCTATCTCATATATTTTATAATCTATTTTTTTATATGTCTCAATCTTATAATCCATATCGTAATCTTTATCCTAATTTTAATTTCCTTTATCAACACTTTATCCCTTAAACATATTTTATGAATTNAATCCATATCGTAATCTTTATCCTAATTTTAATTTCCTTTATCAACACTTTATCCCTTAAACATATTTTATGAATTCCCATATCATATTCCGATCAGTGATGCATGATAATAATTTTCGTATTTGAACTCCCCAGGTCAAGTCCTACTCCTTTCAATGGTGAAGGAGGGGATATAGGTAATAAGGGTTCTAATATTTCTTTCGACATAATTAATGTCAAAAGGTCCAGAAACCACTGTGAAAGCTGAATTGAACAAGCACATAAATTCAAAGCTCTTTCAAAAATTCCTGGTCAAAGAAGCAGCGAAAATCCCTGAAGTTCCTCAAGTGAAAAAAATCCCAAAGCCTGTCTTACGTAAATCCCCTCAACGAATTTTCCAAGGTGAAAACGAAGATTCTGATGATGACAGAAGAAAAAGTACATCAAGACATTTAAATAAATCTATGTCACAAAGAAGTTCATTGAAAAATTTTAAAGATTTATCACCAGTCCCATATTCAAGGTCTCCATTGAAAGTTAACCAATTATATGATTTAAATGTTTCTGACCCTAGGAATAGTCATTATGATTCACCTGATGCTATGAGACCACCATGGGTAAAAAATGATGAACCTAAACCTCAGAATTATATACCAGTTTATACTGTAGACCCATTATTACTTAAACAATATGAAGGTGAAAAAGCCAATTTACATGAAGAATTGAGGAAAAGTAGGGAAAAGTATGAGGAAATGATGAAGAAAAAGAATGAAGAGATTAAAAAGATGCAGAAAGTTATTGAGAATTTAAAACTGCAGAATATGGATTTACAGGAAAAAGTTGTGTATAATGAGGAAAATGAAAGGAAAATCGCTAGTTTGAAAGCTGAGAGGGATGTTTTGGATAGGAAAGTTCATGGTTTAGAGTCGGATGTTGAGAATGCGAGAAGGCAGTTGGAATATGAAAAAGGGAATACTGAGAATTTTAAAATCCAGATTGAAGAAGTTGATAGAAACAGTAGGACAAAAACACAGGATGTTGAAAGGGATTTAAGGGGTACTAAAGATAGAAATGATGAATTAGAAAGGCAGTTGGTAAGAGAAAAGGAACGATATGAGGATTTAGAAAGAAAGTTTACAAAGTCTAAAGAACGAGTTTTTGCTTTACAAGGAGAAGTTACAAGAGCTGAAGAGAAAATAAAGCGACTTGACTATGATTTACAAGATACAAAAGACCGATTGTCAAATGAAACAGCCCAACAACTTAGAGAAACTGAAGGTCTTCGGAGGAAAATTGAAGAACTGACTGAAGAAGTAGTTCGTAGGGATCGAGCTGAAGAGTTACGTAAAGAGTTTTATGAGACTAGAAAAGAACTTACAGAAAGGCTTTATCAATCTCAACGTGAATTAGCTGATTTAAGAAAAGATCATACAGAATCTAAACGTGAGCTTGGAGAATACAAGCAAAAAAGGGCTGATATTGATAGAGATTTTTACCATAATCGTGATGATGTTAATAGCAAAAGAGATGTTGTTGATAATAGAAAAGATTATCAGTTTAATAGAGATCCTATAGAAAATAGAAGAGATGTTTGGGATAATCGGGCTGAAAGTTGGGATAACAGAAGGGAAACTAGGGAAAATCATAGAGAAATGTATGATGAGAAAATAAATAAAAGGGATAATAGAGAAAATCGTAGAGAAAATACTGATAATGTTATTGAAATGAAAAGGGAAAGTAGTAGAAAAAGGTTAAAAGACCCGAATGAATACTCGGATCGTAGAAGCGACCCTATTACTTGGAGAAAAAGAGAACCAAGTCCTAAAGGAAAAATACCAGAAAATCGTCAGGGGTTGGAAAATAAACTCATGTCGATGCAGATGGAAAAACAAAGACTTGAAGATGAATTGGTAAAATTACCCCCTTCAGTTAGGAAAATAGCTCAGATTAAAAGAAAAGAAGAGATTGACTTGGAACTTGAGATTTTAAATGCCAATATCTCTACGATTAAAAGTAAACTTAGAGGGTTAAACGCTTTATAATTAGTAGTTGATATGTTGATTATATTTTATAAGGAAGTTGTAGAGATAATGATGATATTTTGGATTTAGTTTGGAATAATCAGTTTTTATATATGAGAAATGTTATGATGTTTAAGGGTTATGATTGTGGTAGAGGATTTGAAGTAGAAATATTGTTTGGCATTTTTATAAATGGGTCTTCCTTGTGCATTTTTTGCTAAAATAGGTCTTGATTTAGGTTTTCTTATATTCCTTGCCCTAGTATTTTCATCAACAATCTTCACATACATGCAAACTTTGAAAGCGTCCTTGACATCAATATATTTCTCAAATGGCTACCTTACTATAGACATATCAGCATTTCCTTTAGAAGACTGTGATGATTACTTTTATGAAGATGTATGCAAAAGAATATCACACATTATATACGCAGGAACTTTTTATATAATCTTCTCTGGGCTATCAGTGATTTTATTAATTTTAGGTGCAGGATCATTTCTCGCAGCGTACTGTGGAGTAGAATCAAGATTTTTCAGGTTAAAATGTTATCATTTTGTATATCCTTTAGTTTATACAATAGGCTTTGCTGGGTATTTACTTATTTCAGGGTATTATAGTTTGAGTGATTTTGGACTTGGTCATGAATATGGTAGCAATTCAGGTGCAGGACTTTATTTAATGTATATTTGTGAAACTATGGCTGTTTTAAGCTTATTCTTTTACATATACAGCAATAGCTCAAATTGTATCTGCGATACTGAAAAAAGCCTTTTAGATAACTAATGGATAACTTAGGATTTCTTCTTTAATTTTTTTATAACAAACAATATTTGTATTTTTTATATTAATTTTCGAGTTTAATCATATATAAACAAATCCATCTAAGAAATTTGCAAACTTTTAATCAGTATAGAATATATATTTAAAGTTATCATTCATAATATAATTAAACATTTTTTTTATAGTTATTATAATCTGAACCTTAACACCCACTTCTAATTTTACTATAAAAATTGTATTTTGTATAAGTCAATTACCCAAAACAATTTTCTTACAGTTTAAACCCTAAAAAAATAGAATTTCAAAGATATAGTATTTCTTCAAATAACTTTTTTGATTTCATCAGGTATAGGAGCTTCCCCAGTTAAAAATTTCTCAACAAAAATATTATCGAGCTTTTTAGTGAGGTAGATAATCTTTTTATACAGAGGATATTAAGTAAAAAAGGATGTTTATAAATATGTTGCTTGCTTGTTTGATATTTTTTTTGAAGAATTAGTGTGGGTTTATATAAAATAAGAGTAAAATATATGATTTTGAATATGTAAAGATAGTTATGTAATATTTTGCAAGAAGAGTATTATAAAAAGTTATTTTTTATTATATAATACTTATATAGAGGGAAAATCAAAAAAAATCTTAATGTGTCTACCCAATAAATCATATATTTTTGCATGACAAAATGAGTTTAGTAGTTTTACAATATTATCCCAGCTTGTTTTATCATAAAACTCAATTGCTTGACTAAACTTTTTATATAATTGTATATGAATTATACACATATCTGTGTGTTGAACATAATATATGTAATTATAATAATTACATATAGAAGACATTAATTTTTTTATATACTATTAGAACACCATTTCATGAAGTAATATTCAATATAAATACTCTAAGAAAATGCAATAAATCATTATTAGAATCCAATTGCAAATTTTTAATATAGTTAAATTTTTAATAAATTCATTCTTTAATAACGCTTTTTATAACTATTTAAAAGAAACCTTTAACAGCCATAAATACTTATACCTGAAGTATAATTAATAGGATTTTATTATATAAACATAAAACACAGTAATCATGTTTATCATTGAAACATATACTTTAAATCAAAAAAGTAAAAAAAGGATTAAAAAATATTGATGTCTAGTTTTCAATAAAAACCATCATCTTTAAAAATATTTCTAACAAAAACACTATATGCTTTTCTTATATTATTTATTATTAACATAATCATCATTTACAAATAAATATTTTTCACTACTTGCTTTTTACTATTACTAACCCAATCACAAATCTAAAACATTGGTTAAATAATTCCTTTTCATATTGATTTCCTTATATAAAAACTAATTAAGAAAATACTGGGTTCTAGGTTTATATGATTTTTAGAAAGAGTTTTTTATATAGAATTTTAATAGATAATAAGATTTTATTAAATGATCTTTATTATTTATTGATATAAAGAAGTGTGAGAAGATTTTATAATTATATAATTTTTGAAGAAGATAAGATTTGGCTATTTATGATTTTTATTACTAAAACTTTTATTCTCAAACTTCTCACAAGCATCACAAACTGTAAAAGCATTAAAAAGTATCAGAAATTTACCATCAAAAAAATATTCTGCTTTTTTTCTGAAGTAAATAAACTAATCTCTAAAACCCATTCTCTAATTACTTCCTAGATTTTTAGAATCCTATTTAGAGTAAGAAACCTATTAGCCTATGAATCCGTTATCTCTCGATGAGCATAGGATCAGCCAAATAAGCCTTAAGTTCCTGAATAAGAAGATCGTTCTTATAGTTATCAGCTACAAGATCGTATATCTGCGAATCCAAGTCTCTTATCTCCTTTTCTAAGCTCAGAACATTTCCAGCCACATCAGATTCTCCTGAGACATTCGAAAGACCATCATTTCCTTTTCTCTTACAATATTTCTTTTTTGGCACAGTCGGATCACTGAAACTTGACAAAACAATATTCTCTAAAAAGTACTTTTCTTCTTCATTTAAATCAATAACCTCAACAATCATCTCTTCCCAATCATAAAAGTGATATTCGTCAATAGTGATATAGTAATTCGACATATCGTTCAAAGGTTCAAAGATAGAACTGCTCACTGTTCCTGAGATAAAGAATTTGCTTCCATAAACACCAAAGTTGATGATATTGAGATGGTTATTGCATATATGGCAACGAGAAGTTGATACAATTTCAGAGCAGTTGACCTGAGAATTCGCTCCAACAAATCCGAAATTTTTCATTTTATATAAGCTGCAGTTGCCACGAGAACATCTGAACTCAGCATAAAGCCCGGGTTCGTTTGGTATCTCGACAGTTTTTTCAATTTTTTTGCAGAGGTTTTCTAGCATGGGTTTATCTTGTAAATATTTTTCTTTACTTTGTTCTAAGTTCTGTTTAATCTCTATGCTGTTAATAACGAACTGAAGAAAATGTCTTGTATGCTCATCTTCTGTAGATTTAGTCAAACTTGGTAAGTAAACGTTATTTATCCAAAAACTGAAGGATTCTCTGAAAGTTTTTTTGGAGATTAATTTGTCTAAGAACTCATAGGACATTGACTTAAATCTTTCAGTTGAGTTGAGGTTGTCTGGACTTAAACATTTGACCCAGTCCCAAAAACGATATATGTTCATATCATCTTTTGCTAGCTTACAATTCCATGAGAAGAAAATTCTTAGGACTTTTTTCCTTTGATGCTCCTTCGCTTTGGGGTCAAGTTTTGATAATAATATCTTTTCCATTAGACGCTTTTCTATCCTATTTAGTATTTACGCTTGAGTTTTAGANATAATATCTTTTCCATTAGACGCTTTTCTATCCTATTTAGTATTTACGCTTGAGTTTTAGATCTTGGCAAGGAACGATAATAATGGCCTTTGCAAGATTTCAGACCTTTCGAGGATTGATTTTTCGATTTCTGCTTACGCCGTACATTAAAGTCTTTCATTTTATTTTTTAGTGGCTTTAAGAGATTTGAAAGGAAAAAAATGAGACCATTCTCCTATAAGAGTCCTACTGGAGATAAAATCTCATGGTTTTAAAGAGTTTTTCATAGAGAATACCGAATAGATGATTCACCATAGTAAAACTAGATTATATATAAAAATATATATAATACTAGAGAAATAGGATAGGAATTGTGAAATAACTTCAGTAAAGAACAGTTTAAATATTATATTTAAAAATAGCCTTAAGATTATTAATTATTAGGCTAAATTGGGTAGACACATGGATGATTATATAATAGAATTTTATATTAAATCAGCTTTGATCTAATAAAATCAGACATAAGATTACTTATTTGTAAAGATTGAGTTTGGAATTTGAATATTTTACGATAAGTCCTATGAAGATAATCATTTGAGAATTATATAAGGATGATAAGATTTTGGTTATATTAGGGTGGATTGTAAGGATTAGATTTATGAGTGGATTTATATATGTGGCTATGGAAACTGTATTTGGAATAGGACTTGGAAATTTTAGGCTTTGGTAAATTGTTGAAAATATGAGCAAGTGGGATTATAACAAATTTCAGATTGGGTATAGGATAAAATAAGGTTTTTATTTTTGAAAGAGTAGTGGAAGGAGTAATATTTGATTGTGTGTGTTTATAATTTTAATACTAAAGCTAGTGCTATTTGAAAATTATATAATTGTGAAATGCTGATAATATGGATGCTGATATTAATAGGTGTAGTTTGGATAAAGGTAATTAAAAATTAGCCCTAACCCCATCTATACTACCAATACTATTCTATCATTATCCAACTTGCAAACTAATCCTTAAATAGCCCATATCTCTATCTAAACCCATCAACATCTTAAAAAAAAAAATTCTTTCACATTCTAAATCTCTTAATCCTCAAAAAATCTTTTTATTTAAAATCCTCCCTATAAACCTATACAAAAATCCTATAAAGCTCTTCTATAAAAACTTAAGATTCTATATCAAAATAAGTATATTTACTTAAAAAACTTTAGTCATATTGCATATATGGATATAAAATATGCCTAGGTATACTTACTCGGCCATGGACCGCATTCCTGAATCAGAAAGGGTGAGAATTGGATACCGTGATCAAGACTTTCTTGAAGCCATTGGATGCAGAACATGCTTTCAAAAAGCTGTGACCACAACTATTCCTTTTATGGCAGCCTATGTTTACTTCAAAGAATTTCAGTTAAAATATGGGCATTATCCAGTGTTAAGAGCTAGTGCTTTAATCAGTGAGTTCCCTCTTAGACGTATGGTTCATTATTTTCTCCCAATTGCTGGCTTTACTGTAGGTGTCTGGTGGCTTGAATTAACTTATACACGTTGCGTACTTGGACTTCAAGGAGCAGCACCTTTGCCTGACCAGATTATTAAGAGAAACTCACATCCTTAAAACCTAAGGACTTTAGATTTATTCTTCACATTTACTAAATATATACATTCTACTTATCCTACAATATTTCACTATAATCATAAAGGTTTGAAATAAATCTATCAAATAAAAACTCATACATTATTAACTTTTTAAGAGGATTGAGGTAAGGTTTCTATATATAAATATGAATGAATTATATTTTGCTAGTCTTCAAACTGAATATGAAAAATTTATCATAACCAAGTGTGGTTTATATTTAAGGTTAAATATAATGTTTTTTAGTCAAATTTTTTGTGTTTCAATATAATTTTAATACGATATATTGTCTTATTTTTTAATCTTACCATACATCATATTAATTTGAATTCATTTTTGAAAATTTATCTATAAAAGGAAAATAATAATCCTTATNAATTTTTTGTGTTTCAATATAATTTTAATACGATATATTGTCTTATTTTTTAATCTTACCATACCTCATATTAATTTGAATTCATTTTTGAAAATTTATCTATAAAAGGAAAATAATAATCCTTATGCAAAGTTTCATAACCATGTAAGTAGTGTTTTTTATTTTTTTTAAAGCCTGTCGATACACAAAAAAAAAGTTTTCAGTATAAAACTTAGTATTTTAGTATTATTTTTCCGATTTAAATATAATTTTGATTCCACTTCAAATGAAAATTTTAAACAGATTGTATATATGCTGATAAGAAAATTTATTATAAGTTAGAGAATATCAATTTAAAAAAATCAGGTAACAATTTTTTCTTATAAAAGGGGATTTATTGATTTAAGTTATTTATGTCTAAGGGTTCTACTAATCAGCTCCTTTTTTTTAGAAAAGGTGTTTCGTGGGTCAGTTTTAATATCATCAATTATGTTGAGGATTTCTATTGAGTCTTTAGCAAGTTGGTTTGGTTTTATATAGCTTTTCTTTGCGAAAAGGTCGAGGTATTCACTTGCGTTTTGTTTTTGTATTTTAGGAATATGGCCTCCGTTATTTATCCTTGTCCAATTGACTGCTGTAGTTGGTTTAGGTTTAGCTGGTAAGTGCATATCAAGACTAAGTTTTGCTTTTGTATTGATATAATCAGTAAACAAATTAACTGTCTGTTGATCAAAAACATTAAACTTTTTTCCTGGGGTTAATGATAAATACTTATAATCTCTTTGAAGACTATATTTACCTTCTGTGCTTTTAACTCTATTACCTTTCAAATCATTTTCCTTCCACACACGTTCTTTCCAATAATTGTGATCTAAATGCGGGGTGATTCCTTTTCTCTGTACATCTTTGGGTGTATGTGTAAACATTATAATAGAATATACTGTGGGATATTTAAAAAATGCATAATGATTTATAAGAGAAAATTACTAGACGAAACGATAAAATGAAGCTTAAAACTAGAGTTAAACTCATCATTTAAAATCAGAAAACTAATATTTGCATTAAAACAACACCTAACCCACAAGAAAATGGATTTAATGAAGAAATAAAAATAATGCAAAATAATTCTCAGCACAACTTTACCGAAGAAAATAAATCAAAGCTTAGACTTTGGAAACAAAAAGCTGAAGCATTATATATTCAAAAATGGTGTCTTAAATGGAAATTTGCATGTTATTTTTATCTGAAACAACAATTAATCGCGATCAGAACTGCAGCATCTATTCTCATCCAAAAACGAATTCGAGGTTGGTTAGTTAGAAAAGCAGTCAAACCCATCCTAATCAAAAAAATAATCAAATGGGAACACGGTGGTCAAACCGTCTTAGTATTCGGAACTTTTACTAATTCCCCATGGGTAGAGCCTATACCAATGCTTTTCAACAAATACTTATCATATCATATCTCAACAATTTTAAGTGATAAAACAATACTCCCAGGTGATTATCTGGTCAAATTTCAAATTGATGGAGAATGGAAATGTAATGGTAACCTTCCTATATCAATAGACGAAAAAGGTAACTATAACAATGTACTTATAGTAATCAGAAAAACTAAAAGATTACATCGTTCAATGAGATTAAGAAGCATTTCACATGATGTTTTTACTAATGAGTCAATTGTCATAAGTAACAAAAATTCTCCTATTTTGTTCACTCGATCATGTATGAGTAGTGGGCCTCCTAATAAGTTGGATTTATATAATTCAGTACCTAATCGGGAGGTAAAATTGGTTATGGGGAGGTTTATGGCAGCAAAGCCTAGAAGTAAAGTTTCAGAAAAAATTGAAAGTGCTGATGCGTATTTTTTCAACACAAAACTACAGGTTTTTGCTATTGCTGATGGGGTTAGTGAATGGGATGAATATGGAATTAAAGCTTCTGATTTCTCTAGAGAACTTATTAAAAATTTACATGAATGCATATCAGAAAAGACTATTGATAAGGATTCACTTGAACAGGATATATGCACTGCTTATAATATAGTGAAAAGCTATGGGAGTAGCACTATTTTGGCTGGGGTTTGCAAAGATTCTATGCTACATACAATTTCGCTTGGGGATTCTGGGTATATGGTACTTCGTCCTAAAGAATTCTCAAAAGGGCTTATGATAGTCTATAAATCCTCAGCACAACAACACTCTTTTAACTGCCCTTATCAACTAACCCACCTTCCTAACGAACAAGATTATGAGTCTCTTATCAACTCCGGTTATAATCTTCTTATAAACTTATTAAAACAACGAAATCGAAGCTATGACTCTATAGTAGATTCAGTACAAGAGATTATCCCTCTAAGAAATGGGGATATTATTATAGCAGCTACTGATGGACTTTATGATAATCTTTATGATCAAGATATAGTAACTATTACTGAACGTCATTATATAAAACATACTAGTGAAAATTTAGCTAATTTATTACCAAAAATATTAGTCCATGAAGCTTTAAAGAAAAGCTGGGATAATACTTATAGATCACCGTTTTCAAGAAATGCTGCTAAGGTTGGTAAGAAGTTTATTGGTGGAAAATTAGATGATATAACTGTTTTAGTATTAGTTGCAGTAAGTTATCTTGAGTAAAATATTATTAAAAATTTTTAGGCTTTTTAGGTGTTTTTTATATGATTTTTTTTTGATTAGGTGTAAGGGTGGTGACTTACAAAAAATGTGTGGGAAATTTAGGGAATTGATTTAGGAGTAAAGAAGTAAGGATTATTGTTTTAGAGGATAAGGTTAGGATGTAAAGGATTTTTTTATGGTAAATGGAAAAAGTTTAGGATTTGTTGGATTTATGAGTGATTTTTTGTAGGGTAGATAGGATTGAGATTAGGAATTAATTTTATGCTTAAGATTTTACATATATAGGAACTATAATTTGAGTTCTTACCTTATAAAGTGATAAAAGATGCTTATTTTTATGGTGGTTTTATAAATTGAATTTTTTATCCTAACTAGTTATATAAGAATCACTTACACAGTAATACATAATTTTGAATATAAACAGCTTTGGTCTGGTAATGGCTTTTGAAAACACTTAAAAACTTTTATATCCTGTAGACTATACTAAAATAAACTCAAAATTTTACCAAAATGGAAGCATTTACATAGCAGCAAAAATTATTATAATTGTTTAATAATCATATCTTCAATATAATTAATTACCCTCATAAAATATATCACACCTCCCATCTATTTTATAACACTCGCTTCTTTTCTCAAAAAAAAATACTATCTATTCGAAAATACCCCAAATCATTACCATAACACTCAGAAAACATCGATTTTTTTACAAAATCAGCTTTTACCATCTAACATCAAAATACAAGTACTAAATATCAATTCAAGCATACTTTCATTTAAAAACACCTATTTCGCTAATTATTCATCTAGAATATTTCGTAAAACCCATTTTCTGACATAAAGTTTTATCTCATAAACCCACCAGTTTAAATTTTCCTATTAGGAAAATGTAAATATTCCCACACATAAATCCTCAAACTAAACCCTAAGTATTATATATCGAAATCCATATCTAATCACAAATAAACTTCTAATATTTAATCATCTTATCATAAACTCCACCTTTTAAAATACCTTTATCCTTACCTCTTTTCCCCAAGTCCATTTTATCCATTCAATCTTCGTATTCAAAGCTGAATTTTAAAAACCTCATTTCTATTTCCCAAATACAAATTAAATATAATCACTGACCATTATAATAAAATCTTAATGGAATCAATTTTTACTTGTACTGAAACTGGAGGCTTATGGTTACCTTGCATACCAGGGTCTCAGTCTAACTTCCCACAATCATCAATAACCGGAGTCCTTAAAATAAAAACCCCAAAAGAACTCCAAACAATTTCTGTTCAGCTTTGTGGAAACTATCTAGTTCAATTAAATACTATGGGTTTCCCAGAGCGATATATAAACTTAGAGTTAAAAATTTTTGAACCTTTTGTCGAAGACTCGAACTGTGAAAAACTATATGGTTTTTATATAGAAAATCAAGTTTTCTATACAGATACTGATCAAATGTTAAATGTATGGGTTAAAGCTTTGAAGAAAATATGTATACTAACACATATAGAAGATGATTATATACTAATAAAATCAATAGGAAAAGGTAGTACATCAATTGTGTACTTAGCAGAAAGTGTTGCAAGTTCAAAGCAAGTGTCTGTAAAGTGCGTAAAAAAATCAAGTATTACCAGTATAGCGAATTTGATGAATCTAGGCAATGAAATTAAAATCCTCCAGCGATTAAAACATGATAATATCTGCAAACTTTATTATGTATATGAAGATCGAGAAGCTGTTTATTTTGTTATGGAATATTTACCACATGGAGATTTACTAAGCAGATTGAACCAGAAAGAAAAATTCTCAGAAGTAGACAGTGCGAAATTTATGGGCAAACTTTTAACAACACTTGATTATCTACATAGTCAGAATATAGTCCATAGAGATTTAAAACTAGAAAATATTCTTATGACAGGTCCTAATGATGATGACTTTAAAATCATAGACTTTGGGTTGTCTTATATCAACACTTCTCCTCAGCATAAAAAATGTGGCTCACCAGGATATGTTGCTCCTGAGATCTTAAGAGATGAAGAGTACGACAATAAAATCGATATTTTCAGTTCAGGGGTTATTCTTTATGTCCTTTTATATGGCAAACACCCTTTTGAAGCTAGGAATCTTGATAAAATCCTACAGAAAAACGTTGAATGCAATTTTAAAACCCACAGATCGACTTCAGAAATTGCTTCAGCTATTATTAATTTGATGATGCATCCTGAGCCTGTAGCACGTCCTTCAGCATGTCAGTTATTAGAAGTAGACTGGTTTGGTCAGAAAGGGAAGATTATAAATTGTTCAAGCGTTATAACTTCAGTAAGTTCGGTAAACCCGCAGATTGTCATATAACACATCAAACTATAATTTAAATATAGAATTAATCATTTTCTTGTATGGAGACGACTTTGATACCAACTTGGTTCTGGAACGCTATAATCGTTAAATTGTAGACGCTTTTTACTACTTCCAAATCCCCAAGATGGAGATGTTTGGCTCATTTGGGCTGGAGTATATGACCCTGGTCCCTGAATATTTTATACAGGTTCAATGCTTTTACTTTTGAAAATATACTTGTTGCCTAAAGTGTGCTCAGGACCCCCAATTTTTAACTCGTAATGATAAGTGCCTGGTCCTGGGGTGTCTAAAATCTGACTTAAAGGAGCTCTTTTGCTTTTAATCATCCTGAATAATATTTACAGTGCTGACCTTGAAGAATTCTGTCTACTAATTGTATAAGCTCCAGGGCCAGGACTTTCAATGATTCTTGATTTATTTCTATCCGCTTTGGGTACAGAAAAAATCCCACCTCGCTTTTCTGAAGTTGGTGTATAAGTTCCTGGGCCAGGAACGTTTTCGATTTTTTTTATTTGCTTTCTTCTTGGGGTCATTGAATATCCTAATCCAATTGGTGTTGGGGGTATATCATAAGCACCTGGACCTACTGATAGTTGTTTACGTTCACGAACTCTTTTGGCTTTACCAATACCATAACTCACACCACCGATTTCTAATTCACGATAGTAGGCTCCAGGGCCCGGGCCAGTCTGCAAATCTTTGATTTTATGGTTTTTTCCTAGTCTTGTTAATGTTTGCATCTTGGTACTATCAGCAGTTGGAGTCTGGGTGTAGTTTGCTCCTGCAGATTCACATTTCGAATGTCTAGTGTTTGAAGCATTTCTACTGTTTGAACCTGGGATTGATTTGATCCCAGCAGCTAGCATAGGACTTCTAGAGTCTAAAGAGGAGTTATGGCTGATTATAGCTTACTAAGATCTTTGTTTGGTATTAAGTTCTGATTTCAGTTGATATTGAGTTTCTCCAGGGGATAAGATTTTTAATGAATGTCTAAATAACTGTTTTGCATGCAATTTCGAAACATTATTTTCATTTTGTGAGTTAGCTTTTCTATGACCAGGATCTTCTTTCAACCCTTGTCCAATCTCATTTTTCCTGCTTTGAAAACTCCACACTGGAGGGGTTTTCTTCATCATATTTACAAATTTCCATCTTGAATGTAAAAATATGCAAGGCCAGCGTGGAGTTGTAGAGGTGTTAGCTAATTTACGTCAGCAGTTAGAAAAAAGAGGATCAAAAAGTATCAGAGAACTTGGTAGAACATTCAGAGCCTTAGATTCATATGATGGGAATCGTAAAGTTGATAGACAAGAGTTTTCAGTGGGTCTTAGAGAAAATGGAGTGAATCTTAGTGCTCAAGAATATGGAATACTTTTTGATTATTTTGATAAAGATAGAGATGGCACTGTATGCTTTGATGAGTTTCTAGTAGGTATAAGAGGTAAACCCAATCAGAGAAGACAGGCTTTAGTTGATAAAGCCTTTCTGAAATTCGATAAGGATGGTAACGGTTATGTGGATGCTGCTGATTTGAGAGGAGTTTATAATTGCCGCTTCCACCCTAAGGTACAAAGTGGGCAAATGACTGAGGCCCAAGCTTTTGCTGAGTTCCTTGGAAGTTTTAACGATAGGAATAGAGATGGAAAAATTACCAAAGATGAATGGGATGAATATTATGCTGCTGTAAGCTCATCGGTTGATAATGATGATCATTTTGTCCAACTTATGAAAACTGCTTGGAAGTTGGAATAACTTAGATTTTACTTTAAAGTTAGTTTTAAAATTTGATGAATTTTTTATTTTTGGGTTTAGTTTTTTTTTTTGAAGATTATGATGGATGATATTGAGTTTATTGTATGATTATGGTTATTTAAAGGGGATAATTACAATGATTATGATTAGAAGTGAGGAATTGTGATTATTAGGGTGTTAGATAGGTGCTGAATTTATTTGGGGGGATATACATGGATTTTTGNCAACTTATGAAAACTGCTTGGAAGTTGGAATAACTTAGATTTTACTTTAAAGTTAGTTTTAAAACTTGAGAATTTTTTATTTTTGGGTTTAGTTTTTTTTTGAGGATTATGATGGATGATATCGAGTTTATTGTATGATTATGGTTATTTAAAGGGGATAATTACAATGATTATGATTAGAAGTGAGGAATTGTGATTATTAGGGTGCTGAATTTATTTGGGGGGATATACATGAATTTTTAAAAATATAAGGGTTTAGGAAGATGAGATTGTGTGAGTATAAAGGATAAATAATGTTGAAGGTTTTATTATTTATCAAAACTCTAATCAACAGATTTTAGTGTTACTTTATATAATTATAAAGAATAAATTATAGTATATCTTATAAACTTACAAATAAAGAAATTTTTTTAGATACATAATTTGTTTGATAACATAAAAACATTTCCGTTGGGTTTTTTTTAATAATGATGGTACTTCATAATTCGATTAAAATATGAGCGATGAAGTTTTTAAAAAGATCCATGAATTATTCAAGGACTTTTTCATCCAGAACTGCACTTTGGATGAAGATGAAATTAACGATGTTGAACTTGAAACTTTACAAACTCTTGAGCCAGAAGAAGTATATGAAAATTTAAAAGAACTTTTATCAACGCTTTTTTCATTTAAAAAGTCAATTAAAAGCTCAGATGTCAAAGACCTTACCCAGCGTCTTATTGTATTTGAAAAAATGATTCAGAAATTAGAATCAGATATAAGAAATCATATTTCAGTCCAGCATCAAATGCGATTAGAAATGGAAGCATATGAGTACAAAATAGAAGAACTTCAAAAAATCAAAGCGTATCATATTAAGAAAATTGAAGAACTGGATAAAACTGTCATTGACAAAGAGGCAGAAATATTACATATTAAAAACAAAAACGCCGTTGACCTTGAACTTAAGCTTAAAGGTATTGAAAATAAGTTTAAACATGAGATATGCAATGCGGTTGATTTTTATCGTAAAGAAGGTGCGAAAACTACACGCAATTTGTCAGAAAAAACAGTTAAAGACATTATTGGAGAAAAAGACAAAGAAATCGAAAAACTTCGCTTGGAGCAGAATTTTTTGTATAAAGAACTTCAATCAATTAAAGGTAAAAAGTCTAAATTGCCTAAAATGCCTAAAGATGCACTAACTGAGAGAACCAAACGAACCAAAAGAAACAGCACAACTTCTAATGAACTTTTTAAAACCATAGAAGCGATTCCTAAAAAAGACAAAAAACACGAGTCACCCTATTTGCGTAAAGATTTGCTTCATTTTCGTAGTGCATCTGATTTAGGCATTACCCAAAAAAACAAGTTAACAATATTGTAAAGAATATTATCTTCCTAAACAAAAAATCTTAATTTCATATATACCACTAAGAAATCTTTCCCTTAAAAAAAAAAAACCTACAATTTTCTCATAAAACTTCATATTTTCATCTAGCTTATATAATTTTATCCAAACTTAAAGTGTTTTTTCCAGTATTTTATCCTTAAGTTCCATCTTATAATTCCTCAAAGTAGTAATCTTACTCGCAAACTCATCTCTAGCATCACTCCATCCCTCATGCTCCACAACAATCATCTTCGACAATCCTTTACAAACTTTTTCAAAACTCTCAACTTTATATTCCTCACCCCATTTCTCACAAACTTCCTTAATACCAACTCCATAATTCCCGACAATTTTCCCAATTATCAACCCTTTTCCAACATTTTCTTCATCTCCTACCTTTTCTTTCAAATACCCTAAAATACTATCAATATCCTTACCAATTTTTTCATTACTTTCCCCAATAATATTCTTCATACCCAAATTTTCTTCTTCTAATTCCTTGCATTTTGTTTCTAAAAAACTTAATTCTTCAGCTGTTTCCTTAGCAAAAAACATAAAACTTTTCTCATATTTATCAACATTAGGTGACATAGGAACACTTTGAACATTTTTTTTATGTTCTTCAATAATTGATTTAGCTTTGTTTAATACTTGATATTCTTTAGAAGAAAACTCAGAATTTTTTTTTGCTTTGAGATCATTAAGTATTTCTAAGTCATTTATGGTATTTGTCAAACTTTTAATGAATTCAAGTGAGGATTTTATTAGAAGTTTTTCTTTTTGATCTGATTCTTTATGTGTTGTACTGTTGAGAGGTTTGATTGTTGCTGATTTTGGAGATTGGAGTATTGATATTGATTTACTTGGAGCTTTGGTTATTTTTTTTATTGGGGAAATTGTGTCTGAGTAAGAAGTAGTTGGGTTGTTAGAAGAGTGTTTTGAAGAAGTTTTTGGTACGTTGGATGTACGTTCTATGAAGGATATCATTTGCTGTTTTGAGACCATTATTATTAAAAATAGGGATTTACTTTTTATGCTTGAGTATGGGAGATCTTATCATAATTCGATATTCAGTTGATAGTATCAGAGTTTTTTTAATAAGAAAAATTGTATAAATCCTCAAAAAATATCTAGTAATTTATTATAAACTATTTATTTAGCTCTTCAGTTTCAAGTGTTTTCAACAACTCTGAATTTACCCATTTCACAGCTTTTATCCCAGTTAAACCATTTTTTAATCCTAATCTATTCTCATATTCTAATCTTTACTTCTTGGCGTTCTAGATGGTTTTAATTCCGATGTACTATTAAAAACCATAGAACTCCTAACACTTCCTGTAGGTAATGTTGGTACTCTTCTTTTAGGTGTTGGAACTTCTCTAACTGGTACACTTTCTCTTCCTATAGGTCTCTCTTTTATTGGTATAGTAACTTCATTTTTCTTTACAACTGTTGGTTTTCTAATCTTTCTCACGTTAATCCTAAAAGTCTTTATAAGTTTTTCTATAATAGCCAATTGCTCATTAGTAGCTCCAGTAACAACAAAGTCTAATTTCTCTATCAAAAATATAAAAGTTGGGAAATAAATTAGGTTGTATACTGAGCAGATCGCATGGACAATTTTATCACACCACTTTTCTACGCTTTCAATATGGTTTTCGAAATTCGTCATGATTTTTGTTGCTAGTGTACCATCGAATATCATAAGGGGATAAAGAATACCTCGCCAAAAGTAGTATGTGGGAAGAAAGCCTAGAATATAGTCGCTGAAATATACAAACCAAAGAATAAGAGTGCTGCATACCCATTTGAGAAGGAGCTTTCGGCGTTTAAGGCCATGTGGAGAGTCTATATCTGTGACTGGGCTTGATATGCTTTTATAGGTTTGATATCCGAATCTGCAGTATGCTAGGTAGCTTTATATGAATTACATCAAAAAGGACGAATAGCTAAAAGCCATTATTATGAGATAATAAAATATGCAATAGTGATAAATACAACAATAACCCAAAAAATATATAAAGTTTGATAATCAGATAAAATGATAAAAAAATCACAATCATAATTCCTTTAAACTAAAAATATTTATAATCTAACCATAAAAAATCTTATAATTTTACTTTACACCTCATTATCCTAATGTCTATTTTCCATCAATATCGACTTATCAAATCCTGAAGTTAAAGAAACCTGTAAAAACTCTTCTAAAGGTAAAGACTTAACAACAATTTTCCCTTTTTCTATAGATAAGTTAAGTTTTTGACTATTAAAATAATACCCATCACTTGTTTTATCAAGTAATTCCTGTACCCCTTGTTCTATTATTGTAGTTTCTAAATTAGGTTCTTTTATATCAACATAAGTCGAATTTTGTTGACATTTTATTTCTTCGATTTCAAAAAGTTTGCTGCTTAGATTCTCTTTTTCTTCAGAAGCTTTGTATAGTTTTTGTTTTAATATTTTATTAGATTCAGTTAGTTCTAATATCTGTGCTTTTAAATTAATCTCTGTTATATGTTCTGCACTTTTTACATCTTCTTTATTAAAATCTCCACATAATCCAAGTGCTTTAGTCGCTTCAAGCCAGTCTTTCCCTAAGTTCTGCAATTTATCAGTTAGTTCAGTTTCTTTAGACCTTAAGCTTGCAATAGTTGTTTCAAGTTCTTTGATTTCTTTAGTCATTTTTGATGTCAAACCATCAGTTTTTGTGTTTTTTAATTGTTGGATTGTGTCTTGTAATACAGATTTTTCTAAAGATAAAGTTTGGAACCTATTGCTCAAATCGCAGTTTTTAACTATATTTTCTTGTAATTCTTTATCTTTTTTCTCTAAGAGTTTTAACATAGATATTTCTCTGATTTGCGATTTCTCAACATATTCATCATATTTAGTTTTTAGTATCTCATAAGCTTGGGCAAGATTAGCTCTTGATTCTTTTTCTTGGTCATAAAATTTGTTACTATCTTCAACACGAGATTCAAGTTGTTTGACAAGAAATTCAAGTTTTTTTATCTGTAACTTGTATAGCATTGAATTATCAGATGGTGCTGAAGGTTTAGATATTGATAGTAAAATTTTCGGGTTAGAAAAAATTCCACCAATATTATGTACTATATCATTGTCGATATTTTGGGATAATGGAAGCCATACAAAACCTTTTGTTGGAAGAGTTTGGATATTTATAGTTGCACTACCCATATATAAAGGATCTCCGTTCATCATTTTGAGTATAAGTTTCAATTCCCCTTCACATGGGATTTCTAATCTTCCAACGTCATTTGATGAAGACTCAGATGCTGCATCAAGTGGTATTAATGGAGTAATAACATCTATAAGCTCTTTGTTTATTAGGATATAGCAACCTAGGTTTTTCTCATCACAACCTAATCCTTCGCATCTCATAATTTTGACTTGCGCTTTCATTTAAATTCTAACGACATTTTTCTTAAGTTAGAGGTATTGATTTATAGTTAGAATTTGTGAGATATTGCGATTTTGGTTATGGGTATTAGAGTTATAGTTTTTTTTGTTTTATATGAGGATTTTAAGAGTTTAAGGTAAGAAATAATATAATTTTTAAGTTAAAGTTTAGGTTTGTGCTTTGGATATTACTTGGCTATAATGTGCTAATTATTTTTTAAGAATAATTTAACTGAAGCTTATATTTATAATATACAAAACTTGTAATAATAACTTTTATCATACAAGGTATATAAAAAAAATATGATTTTTGAGTTTAATAATCCTCTTCAGTCATAAATATTTAAAACCTTAAAAATCACGATATAAAACCACCCAAGTTCCATGATTAAAATTATCTACAATAAAGTTTATATAATGATATTTTCTTTATAATAAAAATTATCTCAAATAAAACTCATCTAGTTCAAAAAACACATATAATATGGAAAATATTTTTGGAGAATGGGATGGAGCTAAGCCTCAAAGGTTTCGAGGAGGGATCAACATAGTCCAAGGTCCCTACAAAAAAGAAAGTGATATCTTTTTACCAGCACCCCAAGTATCATTAAAAAGGCTAGAGCAAGTTAAAAGTAAAAGACACTTTCCACCAAAATACAGTGATGCCCTTCCTGATTGGAAGCCTTGTTTGAAAATAATAAGAGCAACTTCACAAAAAGATATAAAACCTTTAAAAATTACAGAAATACCATGTACAACACGATTAAAAGCTTTAAGACATACAGAAAATTTCACCCAAAAGACAAATAAAATAAGGACTCATACTTTGTGGGAAAAAACTATAAAAGATTTGAAATATCAAGAAGAACAAGCTTGTGTGAGGAATTTGGAAATCTGGGAAGAAAATACTTTGGCTAAAAGGACTGAAGAGGAGTTTGGGATTAAAAGTTTAAAAGATCGTCTTGATAGTTTACGTGAGACAAGAAATAAGTTTAATTGATAAGATTTTAAACAATGTGGGTGCTATTTTTTATGATAGTTTATATGAAGANAAGATCGTCTTGATAGTTTACGTGAGACAAGAAATAAGTTTAATTGATAAGATTTTAAACAATGCGGGTGCTATTTTTTATGATGGTTTATATGAGGGATAAATGTTAGGAAATGGGTGATAAAGTTGATAGGATTTTATGGATTTAGAGTAAGTGAAAATGTTTTTTTTTATGAGGATATATGGTAAGTTCAAAATTTAGTAGGGAAATAAGTTTTTTGTTTAGAAAGTGATTTGATTATAGGGAAGATGGTTTATAAGGAAAAACTTTTAGTTGGTGATAAAATTCGAGGTTGTATTTTATGTAGTATAAAAGGGAGAATTTATAATACTAAAAAGTTATAATGTCAAAAAGGGAGATTAGGTTGCTAGATTTATGCTACTCATATTTTGGTTTAAAGATAATCAGCAAAGTCAGTAATATTATTAATAATTATGGAATCCTATTCTGATTCATATTCCTCATCTTTGAATAAAATTGACAACAACCTTTATCTTGGGGGTGTAATCGGGGCAAGTAATAGCAATCTTATATCTAGACTCCATATAACAAGTATAGTTCAAATCCTTTCTCACAATATAGCCGTGGTGATTCACAAAAAAATTCGATACTTAAAAATCAATATTGATGATTTGCCTAATGTTTCTATAATTAGAGTTGTGTATGAAGCTGTGAGATTTATTAATAGAGAACTTACAAATGGAGGAGCTGTTCTTATTCATTGTGCAGCTGGGGTTTCTAGAAGTGCATCTGTGGCTGTGGCATATTTTATGGCTAAGTACAATTTATCGTATGCTGCAGCTCTGGAAAAGGTTAAGAAAGGAAGAGGATGTGTGAGACCGAATGAAGGATTTGAAAGACAGCTTAAAGAAATGGATGTAAGGGCTTTGAAAAATTATATGAACGCATAGGTTTTATTGGCTTTATAAATAATTATATTTTATGAGGTTTAAGATAATGAATTTTGTTTTTGTTTAGATAAAGTAGATGTTTATGAGGGTTTATATGGGGAGGTTATTATTTATGAATGGGTTTTATTTCGATTAAAAATAATATTGGTTTATTCGAAATTTTGATGGACTTCAAAAAGATAAGATTATATTATAGTTTTTAGTGAAGTTTAGAATATATTTTATGGACTAAAGATCTACGGGCTGTAATATTGTGATAATAATACTTAAGGAAATAGAGTATATAATTTCAGGCTTTTATTTAAACAGCTAAGATGGTGGGTTTTCACATGAAAAATTTTAGACAATTTCTTTATATATAATTTACCAAATAGATTAAACTGGCAAATTATTTGTAAAAAAGCAATCTCTTCAAACTTACAACCTTATGCAGCCCTATTAAACTATATATTTTACCTTGCAATTCATGACAATAAACCTCATACCAAAATTTTATTATTTTCAAACTTTAAATCCTCCTATCCCAACCTATCTTAAACCATAAATCCTTAAAAATCTTAACCCTATATTATTCATAAAAACCTAAAAGCAAAACATCATCCAGCCAACAACATAAACCACTGCAGAATTCACACAAAACACGGAATACGACCCTTGAATCCCAATAATCATTTTTGGACTTTCTATTTTACCATTATCTTTAAACATCCAAACTATTCCATCTTCATAATCAACAACAAATACTTTAGAATCCCCATAACACATTCCCCTTGGTTTCTTCATAGAATTTTTATTTTTCATATACAACTCATCTGGATTCTTATCATCAACAGCCCAAATTTCCCCATTATCCAAAGAAAAAAACACTAAATCATTTGCTGTATGAGCCACACCCCAAGTCTTATATTTATTTTTCACAAGTATATTAACTTCACCTCCATTTATAAATTCAATATAAGCATCAGCACGATTTATACTTCCAACATCATCCCCATTATATAAATTAGCATAATAAATATCTTCACTATTTTCAATTTGTAAAGCAACAGGATATGAAACATAAGGTTCTGAAGTATAATTCATATTAGTAAATCCTGAGTATAAGTCTAAATAACTTATAATATTTATTGAATCATATTCAGCTTCTAAGAAATCCATATTCCCATATTGGTCGATTTTACAATCATAAGGTTTTCTACCAGAATAGATTATAACGTATATGCTTCTTGATAAAATAAAAAAATCTCCATCATCCAATTGTACTTCGTATTGATATATATGCCCATTATCTTCAAAACCATTATCAACAATATATAAAAACCCATGATTTATGTCTAAACATGACCCTGTAGGTTTATCAAGCCCTACAATTAATTCATAGCTAAACTCAATCATTCGGCACAATCCATAGTTTACCTGAACCATTTTCGCCTTCAATAAAAGTTGTTACTAATAAAAAATATGTATCCCCTGAAGAATAATCATCTCCTGAATCATCAATTGAATCTGGGATAATATCTTCAGACCTTTCTAAAGGGTTAGTTGATGATTCTAACAACACTGGGAACAAAAGCTCTTGTTGCTAAATGTCTTTACTTTCAGCCAAAAAGACTAAAAATACAAATATAGTCATAGTTTTTATTAAGCTAATAAAAAAATGAAAGCAATGCAGAAATTAAATGCTTTTATAAGACTTGGTCGATATGATAAGCCTATAGGAGCTATGTTAGTATTTTGGCCTTGTTCTTTTGCTACTGCATTAGCTTCAAGTACTTTTCCTGATCCTATAAATATAGCATGTGCATTTGGGGCAAGTTTTATGCTTAGAGCTGCAGGATGTACTGCTAATGATCTTTGGGATAGAAAAATAGACAAACAAGTTACTAGGACAAAACTTCGCCCCATAGCTTCAGGTGAAGTTTCAGTATCTCAAGGATTATGTTTTTTCTTTATAAATCTACCTCCATTACCTGTATGTTGGTATCTTATGGGTCCAGTTGCAAAATCATCTCTTCTTTATACTTTACCACTTATGACCCTTTATCCTTTAGCTAAAAGATTTACTCATTGGCCACAAGCTGTACTTGGACTTGCTATGAATTATGGATTTGTTGTTAATTATTTGTATATAACAGAAAGTTTAGATCCTTTTGTTATACCTGTATATTTAGGGTGTTGGGGTTGGACTTTAGTTTATGATTCTATTTATGCTTATCAGGATATTAAAGATGATGTTAAAATTGGTGTTAAAAGCACAGCTGTGCTTTGGAAAGAAGAATATGAAAAATATTGTAAGATTTTTACTGCGGTTGCAGGATTAGGGTGGATTAGTGGAGGGTATTTAGCTGGACTTGGTTTTGGGTTTTATCCTGTTATGGCTGCAGCGATGACTCATATGACTTATCAGTGGAAAACTCTTGATATTAACGACCCTAAGGATTGTTGGAAAAAATTTAGTAATAGTCAGATAACAGGAGCTCTTGTGTTTCTTGCTTTTGTTGCAGGTAGGGTTACACAAAAAAAAGGGGAGGATTTAACAGTTTAGTAAAAGTTTTATGCTCGATGGTGATAAATTGGTTGTTGGGTTTTTTTATGTGAAAGAAGCTGGTATATGTTAAATCAGCATTTTTTAGGTTTTAAAGTTTTTTATTGTTTTTTATGTTTGATTAAGAATCAGTTTTTGCTTTTAATACATTGTTAGTTTTGTGTTTTGAGTAATGGGATTGTAAAGTTTTTATTGAGTATAATTAATTATTTTTTTATACAAAAAAACTTGATTAACATACAGTTCAAAGTATATATTTTAGTTAAAATAACAGTTAAGAATATTTTATTATAATTGATCTTTATAGCTATGATATATTTTAATAAAAAATATTCCTCCTCTGAGTGAAATTCTTAAGCCCACCTTTTAATAAAACAAAGCTTTTTTCCTTCTTCACCCCATCAGTCAAACTTTTACTATTAACATTATCCCATGTCCTATTAGTAATTTTCGGAAGCTGTGAATTTTCTAAGCGATATTTTTTATCCCTCGATCCTGATCCTTGATGTAAAAACTGGCTTCTATAAGTGTTCTGAATACCCATCCCACTTCTCTTACTTACCTCATCTCTTCTTAAAGTCTGAACAATTCCACTAAATTTATTATTATACTCCCTAATAAACTTTTCAAACCTTTCTTTTTCTGAAGGTAAACATAGCCCAAGATATTTTTCTTCTTTCCTATAAATCTGTTTCTGAAGCATCATAGCTTGTGGATAATCTCTTTCTGGAGAAAATCTCGGTTTATCCATTTATATAACAAAATTATCTATTTTCATAATTATCAAATCAAAATCTCTACACT
The DNA here is from genome assembly GCA_001970955.1 of Stentor coeruleus. Classification (NCBI taxonomy): domain Eukaryota; phylum Ciliophora; class Heterotrichea; order Heterotrichida; family Stentoridae; genus Stentor; species Stentor coeruleus. The sequence goes on from MPUH01000590.1 coordinate 43,038, forward strand.
AAAAAAGTTATTATATAAAAAATAGTCTGAATTTACTCCAAATTAATACTAACTTTATATTTTTTCCCTGCGAAAAAAATTTCCATCCCATCATAAACAGCTAAAGGATAACTGGGTTCTTTAGCTTTATAAGTTTCATTTGTATGCAATGCACGGATAACCTTTTCTCCATTCTGAGGACGAATAATCCATTTCTTATTCTCTTTAACAATCGACCCACCTATCATAATAGCCGACCCAATTTTATCACTACACACATTAAATCCAGGGGCTATTTCATAATTAAATCCATTATTTTCCAAGTTTTTATGATAACATGTCCCATTGATATAATATTTAATCACATATTTCCCTTTCTTAAAAGTGCATGAAATCGATGTATTCCCAAATAAAAACAAATTCCCATCATAAATCGGTGGGTTACTTACAAGAACTGAGACAAAAACCTGATTTTTATCGATAGGTTTTTGTTGTATAAAGCATTTATTATTGTTGTAACTGATGATTATTGAATCAGAGAATTTATTATTGCTAGACATAAGACTAGCTTCAATATTATCATCTAATAAAGCATATTTGCATAAAACACTTTCTGTCTCATCTTTGAAATATAAAAATTTCCCTGAGATATAGGGTTTGTTTATATCAGCATAGACTTTAAAATTCATTGGTAATTTATCAAGACTTGCAAAAATACTTTCAATTTGATTTTTATTAGGATCATCATTTTTTATAGTGTTTGCTAACCCAATGAAATAAGTTTTAGAAGCATTGTTATTGGAATTTTTTGAGATAAACTCGAAGATCTCAGCAACTTTTTGTTTTGATCTTGGTGAGTGATTGATTAACATTTGTAAACATTGAGTTCTGGATTGCGTTTGTAAATTCATCTTTATAGACATTTTTATGATAAAATTGTTAGTGTTTAGATGAATAGGATTTAGGATAAGCTTTTTTTAATGAGGTTTAGGTTGTGTTTGTAATAATATTGAAGGTAAGAATTAGGGAAATTCTTAGATAATTTTTGATGAGGTATTATTTAGGGATTTATATATAGTTTTAGTTGTATAATCTTGGATGCAGCTTATAATACTATCATGTGTATTTTATATTTGCTTTATAAAAATATTAAATCTATGCTAGATATAAAAGTNCAGCTTATAATACTATCATGTGTATTTTATATTTGCTTTATAAAAATATTAAATCTATGCTAGATATAAAAGTCTATTATTAATAAAAATATAGTATAATAACCCAGAAAACGAATTTAGATCTGAATTTTTGATATGTAAATTATTAAATATAATATTACAAA
>MPUH01000591.1:0-44153 GCA_001970955.1 Stentor coeruleus
AAGAGATTCTAATGAAAACTGTGAGACCCTTCTACAAGGCACCAATTGATCATGGTTTTCTGACATATTGAGGCTATCAATTATCATTTAAGTAAAAAAACCTATTATAGCATATTCTCGAATTATAAGAATAATGAAAGTATTAACCTATTAAACATGATGAAAAATGTAATTTTTATAGGATGCTAATTTAGATATGCACGGTTTTTTCATACTGTTATAAGTTTTTTTGTTCAAATATCTTTGCTCAATGCTAGCGATTATTTTATATTTTCCAAAGATAATAAAAAAAAATCATCATCCTAGTTTTACAATTAAACTATTTCCTAAGCTATACACATCATAAATATCATACTTTTCACAATCAAAAATTACTCTAAGTTTTACTATTCACATAAAAATATTTTTTTCTTTAAACTAAAACTTGAAAAATTGCCCAGCTATGATCAAAGGTTATGAGCTTTTAATCTAATGATTCTTATATATAAATCATAAAAACGAATATAAAAAATACAGTGTATCAATTCCATAGGTTTAAAACTAAAACATTTTTTGGAGTATATAAAATTATATATAATTTTTTCCAATATCCTATCAAATTTTTGCAAATATCAATAAATATTATATAATACATTGATATCTAAATAAACATCATAACATATCATTTTATAATATATTTTTTATGCACAAAATATCAAAAATATATTCAAAGTTACTTATTTTTACTATTTTATATATTAAATCGTATTAGACAAAAACTTTTAAAAAATTATTAAGAGTTTTTACCTAAAAATTTCAATAGTTCTTATATCAGATCATAGTTCAACCAAATATAGCCTATAACTTTCTATGGCCTTCATTTTTAATAACTATCCCTACTCTTATGTGATTAATATAAATTGATAATCTTCAGTAGCACTATTATATATATTTTTATATAGAAAAATAAAGTTAAAAAATCTGATACAAAAAATAAAAGAAATCGAATTGCAAGAATATTATATACGGATGTTTGGTGTTTGCATAGATTTCAGGTAAGGCTAAAAACATACCGAAACTCACATGGAGATTTTATACTTCTGAGTATAAAGTTAATGCAAATACTACTGAATTATTTTGACTATTTCCTAATATCAAATTTTCTTCTTTTTATAAGACTTTACAAGTAAATCAAGCTATAAAGTAGAAGCTCTATCATAGCCCAGTATTTTTTGCTTGAAAATCTAGATGAGTATATTTACGAATAATTTGGATTTTCGCATTTTCTCAAGCCAAATACCGTAACTATTTTTAGAAGGAAAGAAAGAAACCTGGAGGTGCTGTGTATTGATTTAAGATAAAAATTTTACCGAGTTACTAAAACTTTGGATTATAAATGCTGGGGGTGATCCTTGAATTTGGTATAGGGACAGAATATACCCATTATCATTTGTAGCTTGTTACTCTTTAAATTATATACCCATTTCAAAGAGATGTTGTTTAAGTTATTGTAGATGACTGGAGGTATAGGTTTTTATGGAGGACTAGGAGTTATATTAATAATATTATTTACTTAAAAGTGTATTATGAATTTAGATTTTTACTTGCTGGCTAGGTATTATAGGCTTGAAATCATATATTTTGAGATTATATAATTGTATTTTACATAAAAACTGCACGAATAATTTACAACTTTTACTATATTTATTATTATAAACCAAAACTTTTTCATCTCAACAATTGCAATAATTCCATTTACTTTAGCCAATCTTTTCTCTACTAAATCCCATTTCATAACAAAAAACTACATCATCACCTATAAAATGAACTCTAATAAAAACATAACAACAACCCTAATCAATAAACCCCAACAAAATTTTCAACTTAAAATTTCCTTCATTTCAAATCTTATAATCAAAATAAACATCTGCATATCCAAAACATCAAAAATCCCTATAAATTAAACCCATCCTTAAATTTCTTTAAATTCTTATCCAAACCTCATAACACTCTTCAACACACTTTATATAATTTTTTTACTTTAATACTCAAAAAATATAAAATACCTAAAATAAAGCACATTTGCATGTTGTCTGATTATTTTCTTCCTCAGTCATCAACCTGCACATTTCTCCTTCAATGTTTTTCAACTTACAATGCAATTCTGACTCTTCTTCTTCAACTGTTATCAGCTCATCACGACTTCTTTCAAGTTTTTTTATTTCATATCTATACATAGAATGTAACATGTTTATTTGTTTAAGTAAAGCATCTGCTTCTATTTTATCTTTTTCGTATATAGAAAAGTGTTTATTTTCCAAATCTATAGCTGCCTCTTTAATCCCATCAAGTTCAGTCAAGGAAGATTTTAAAAAATCATAAGACTGGCTTATAAGATTATCATTAAAGTATAAAAAAGTGGATAATCTAGCATTAAGAACATCAAAAAGTTCTTTGTTTTTATTTTTTATATTTTGAACGTCTATAGAATCTGCGCTTGAACCATTACTTGGAATGCTTACTTCAATACTTTCTATGCTACTGTAGAGAGATTCAGCTAAGTTCATTGAACTTCTTGAGTTTAGTTCTATTGATGGGATTGGGATATGAAGATTGTTGGTTTTTTTTAGGTTTGTGTCCATAATTATTAGAAGTGAATATGTTTATTGTTTTAATAGGAAGTAATTGAATATTTTGGATATAGATTTTAAGTTTTTTTTTGAAAGGATTGAGGGTGTTTGTAATGAGCGTTTAATGAGATTTGAGGTGATAAAAGATTTTATTTGTAGAGTGTGTGTAGGATTAAGATTGTATGATGAAAAATAGGAAATAGAAGGAAGGCATTTTTTATTTTTAAGGTGTTAGGATTGAGATTATGAAAGTTTTGGAGTTACATTGTGTATTTTGATAGGGTTATGGTTAGAAATTATTGTTTTTTTAGTTTTGTTGGGATTAAAAAATAAAATAATAATGCATGTTTGGCTTATTTTTTTGAATGCGAGAGTTTTATAATGGAAATATTATGCTTGTTGGGTTTTAGAGGGAAAATTGAATAATTTTTAAAAGAAAGCCATTAAGCTCAATACAGAAAAATGAAATTCTATTGCCTGAAACTTGATAAAAGGAATTACAAATCAAAGAAGAAACTTTAAAATCTGCATTTAATGCCTCTTTATTTTCCTTAAAATATTCCCAAAACTCTCTATGGAAAATCATACAATAAAACACCACCCAAACTTTTAACCAACTCATATCATATCTACCTCTCAAGCATCTTATCTAAGTAGTAAGAATTGATAACTGGAAAAAATTACTTAAACAAGTCAGACTATAACCTATTATTAGCTTTTACAATCATGATTTGCAATTACTGACAATTTTACCTTCCCCATAGCTTTTCTTAGATAAAAACGATGGTCTACTTATTTAAAACTCACTAATATCATTTTTAGCTCGTTTTTCAAAAAAAACTACTTCAAATTAGGACAAATTTCCTTAAATAATTATTTATTAAAATCCTTTTTTCACGATTTGATTATCGAAGTTAGTTTATTAATTCTTCCAATTGTTTCATTCAAATCCTTTAAGCTCTTACATTAAAATATCCTATTCTGATAGTTTCCCGCTTAATAAATTCCATATTTGCATTAGACTTTAAGTATATGTAAACATCAGAAATGGAAAACCAGCAGGAAAAAAACCAGGTCGATGACTTAAAGTATAAAGATTGCATAGAAGAAGATTTTTTTTACGATTTTCATGATATACAAAATGTTGATCATATTCAAGAAGATTCTAAAACATATAATTCTTACAAGAATTCTGATGAGTTAATACAAATTGATTATAGAAAATGCCAAAAGTGTATGAATGACTACGACTTAGGCAAAAGAAAACCTATCGAAATCTGTTGTAAAACATTTTGTTATAGTTGCATTTTCTGTTATATAGAAATCCACAGATCTTTATGTGAATATCATACCATGCCTGATATAAATCTTCTTAAACCAAACTACAGTATACTAGAAACCCTAAAAAAAAACAATGAACTATCCTATAAAAGCACAAAAATTATAAAACTCAAACCTGGGAAAATAACCAAAACACAAATCGGGACTTGTGATTCATGCCAATTACAAGACAACGAGCTTTTAAAACTCCCAAAAATGAAAAAAGGCATCTGTTGCAAATGTCAAGTTTGGTTTGTTGGACACAAAACCCTTATAAAAGATTTTAAATGTGTGAATTCTCATACAATAATAGAAACAACTGATAATATTGTAGCAAATCCTAAAATATGCTGTATTTGTGGGTATTTTCCTGGAATAAAAGCTCATTGTTATAAATGTGATGTGCATATTTGTGTTAAATGTACTGAAAGTATAAAAATTATTATAGAAAACTCAAGTTATTTGAATTGTAAATGTGGATATGAGATAACATGGAAGTATTATAAAAAGCTTAAAAACTGTGGGGTTTGTTTGAGGAGTATAGGGAATTTAGGGGTTTTTGAATGTGGAAAGTGTGAAAGGGGATATTGTTATAGATGTATTGGGCAAATAAATAATGAAATGTATTGTGATAGATGCTTTGATGTATTAGGATTTGAGGTATTACCTATAACTATTGGTTGTCGGCATATGTTTTGTGTTAGCTGTATAGAAGAAATTGTCGATAAGCAACAAAATGTTGTTGTATGCCCAATAGACAAGTTTATAACCCAATATTTTAATGGTATAAAAGGGAATAAAGATTTAGGTTCGGTAAGAGAACTTGTTTGTCAAGAAGAACATGTGTTGATAAACCCTAAAAACATCAGAAAAACTTGTGACTTGTGTTTAAGTGCAAATTCAAATATTATATGGCCTTGTGAAAACTGTTATTTTCTTATTTGTGACCTTTGCAAACAATGGCAAGATAAAACTTATATGGTCAGAGAAATTAAAATCAAATGTCCACAAGGGCATTTTTTTCGAGAAATTCCTTTTATTCCTTCTGATGAAACTCAGATTACTGATAAATGTTTTTATTGTGATAAGGGGGTAAAATGTTCATATAAATATTGTTATATTTGCAAAATTATTATGTGTGTATATTGTCATACTTTTTTTGAAAACTATAGAAATCCTAGTTGTAATCTCAAATGTTTATGTGGGAAAAAATCAATATGGTCATCTCGTATTGTAGAGGTTAAGTGTTTTTTATGTTTAAAGATAAATGATATTGGGTGTTTTTATTGTAAATATTGTAAAAAAGCTATATGTTTTTTATGCTTTCAAGGACTTGAAGGAGTTTGTTGTAAAGTTTGTGGTTTGAATTTTGTTGAAAGTGAAGATATATGGGATATTCAGACTTGTGGGTGTTTTTATTGCTCACTTTGTGTAGATGACCTTATTCAAAACTTACAAAAATTCTGCCTTTTCCATTCTGAGATTGCTTTAAAAAACCCTAATTCCCAGTTGGAAATGATAGAGAATGCTGAAAACTCTGATGATATCATTGGGCTTTATGTTCCTGAATGCGAATATCATTTATTTAGTAAAGACTACCAGTCTGATATTACATGTGATTATTGTTTACAATCAAAAAAAAATTTATGGAAATGTGAAAAATGTAATATTTTAGTCTGTTTCGATTGTAAAGAATGGCATGAAAGCTCAACATTGCTTACTCAATCAATATTTGTATGTGTTAAAGGGCATTCATTAAGAAAAACTCATAATGCTGAAAAATATTATAACCGGAATAATAAATATTTATGTGATGGGTGTTTAGAAAAAAAATCAGGAAAAAGCGCTCATTGTCATATTTGCAAAGTTGATTATTGCAATACCTGCTGCAAATTTATTGAAACTTTAACTGCATCTTTACCTTTTTTAGTATCAAGAAATGGTGGAAAAATAGTTTGGAAACCGAAGAAAAAGGTTAATAAGTGCTCGATATGTAATAAAAACTACAAGAAAATTGGGAGTTTTTTATGTGTGAAGTCTTGGGAGAAATACTGTATTAAATGTGTTCTAAAGATGTGTAAAGCTCAATGTTATTTATGCGGAACTGACTTCTTTAGTAATTTTTTGGTACCTATGTGCTTAACTGATATGAAATTAATATGCATATCATGTATTGAATTAAATTGCTTAAACTCACAAACTTTTGCAAGAAATGAATTTAACATAGAAAGTCCTTTAAGATCTATAAATCTCATACCTCCTAAAGATATCAACAAAATAAAGCCTATATGTAAACAGCATAACTATCAAACATTAACAAAATCAAGAATAAAATGTGAAGTTTGTAGAAAAAAAAATCAAATCCTAAACATGTGTATTGAATGCGAAGAATTATCATGTCAAACTTGTGCTGAGTGGGTAATGAAAACTGATATTTCTGCAAAAAAAGATATAAAATGCAGTAAAGGGCATTTTTTAAGAAAATTTATAATAAAAGATGATGCGGCTATGTTAAAATGTGCAGCTTGTGGGGATAAAAATTATACTAAAGTGAGGTATTGTTTACAATGCGATTTTTGTTGGTGTTTGGATTGTTTAAAAAATTTAGCGAAAAAACTGAAGAATTATAGTTTGATTGCTTGTGAGTGTGGGGGGAATCTTATATGGAGATCTGATAAAATATGCAGAGGGTGTTCTGAGTGTTTCCAGACTAGTATGAAACCAGGAAGTTTTTTGTGTGTGGTTTGCGAACAGATGAAATGCTTTAGATGTGTTAAAAATGCGTAAGATCTTTGAGTTTTACTAGTAATTATATTATTATTTTAGTGAATGTTGAGTAGTAATGATATTGAAGATATTTTTATGATTTAAATAATAATACTGATATGAATACATTTTTTTTCTTTTAAAATATTTGCTATGGATATTGTTTAAATTTATAAAATTTTTTAACATAAATATGTTAGATGCTTGTGAATTCATAGCAAAAAAAAGTTTTCATGAGCAAACTATGAATGATCTTAATGATTAAATAATGTGACTCGGACTTTGATTTAAATTAGTCTTATCAGAATTCTATCAGTTAAATTTAGTATTAACAAATATAGTTCTATGCAATCTAAATCAATAACGAGGTTCATATCTTTGAGTAATAATAGATATTGAGTTTTGATTAGTAAGACTTTTAGAAAAAGAGCTTTTATTTCAAAGAAGATTATAATTTTAAAACCTGATTTCTCTGTAGTCTAGACTATCCCAAACACAAGTTTTTTGGCTGGGGAGAAATTTAGTGATTTCTTGAGGAAAAATAACAAAATAACTTTTACAAAAATCTTGATGTCTTTCTAAGAAAAGGTGATGTTGATGGAGATAAAAGGTTGCCTTTTCTGATTTTTTTGACTTTTTATAGACCTCAGAACCTATGCTTTGTTGCTGAGGAAATCTTCAGAAAGGTCAAGTCCACAAACAAACTCTTCACTTTTAAGAAAGTAGGAAGCCCAAATAGAGCAATGCAAGTTCATCCTTTGTGACAAATAAGAGTTCGATATGAAAAATTTATATAAAATCCTCAGTCTTGATTTTAAGTGAAGAAAGTGAGGTTGTTATTATTTTTCAACAATTAATTTAGAACATGATTTAAACGACGCAAAAATATGTGGGCTTTTATAGTAGTTTCAATTTACTATATGCACTTCAGATATTTGATATTAACAACACTGGGTATGTTGGGAAATTTTACCTTAAAGACATTTTAACTTCTCTTGGTATTAGACTTTTTTATGAAGAAATCAATACGCTATATAAACATTACTGATCTTTAAACAATATAAAATTGACTTACAGTAATTTTTCTATGATTTTTGCATCTAAAAAACTTAACTATTTTAAGATTCTTAGTAATATGGCTTCTTATAATATTTTATGGGCTGAAAGAAGAGTTTTTTACAGATGCAATTTATTAACCTACTAGGGGTTGTAAAACTATATTAAATAGCGAAAATGCTGCTAAGGATCTTAGACATAGACTTGCTAGAAAATCAATTTTTGCATAAATCAAAATAGGAATTTTTGGGATTTCAATGCTTATTAGATCAGTATGAAATTTTTGCCACAGCTAAAGATATGGAAAGTTTTATTGATCGAAATGATAAAGACAAAGAGGATAGGGTTTCAAAATACGAATTCTTGATGAAGTCACACTGAAATCCCTTTAAAAATATTAGTTAGTTTATTTATTTATTAAAGTTATTAGCTTTATAAATTTATTTTCATAGAGTCAAAATACATAAATTGCATGCGCTTTTTAAATAGCTTACAGATATTTTCTAGTAATATGGAAGATCATCTTAATTTTAGTTTCTCAGAAAACATATCGTCTTTTAAGCTTGAAGACTTTGAATCATTTGAAACTTATAATGAAATACCAATCCAATTTGATATAGGCAAGGATTTTTTTGAAAATGATCATCAAGAAAAAACTAAAAAGAAAAAAAAGATAAAACTTGTAGGATGCAACTGTATGAAAACCAAATGCTTAAAACTCTATTGTGAGTGCTTTGCTAATAAAATGTATTGCAAAAAAGCGTGTAAGTGTCGCAACTGTAACAATTGCGCTAATTATGATGATAGAGATAAAGCTGTTGTTGAAGCTTTCGAGAGGAATTCTGCTGCTTTTGAGCATAGTAGGTATACATGCACCCGTGGCTGCAATTGTAAATTTTCTGAATGCAAAAAAAAATACTGTTCTTGTTTTCTTAATGGGATTTCATGCACTGCAGTATGTACGTGTGAGAACTGCAAAAATATCAAGATAAGGTAAAATAGACTGATTTTATTAGAAGGAGAGTTTTGGTATAGGAAGTGGATATTTTATTTTTTATTTTTCATATATGCCATTTTTAGATAATAATTAAATTAAGGCAGTGCAACTGAATAATTGATTAGTTTAAGGTTCTATTTGTATTGCACTTAGATTCTTTCTATGAATTTTGCAGTTTTTTTCTTGATAAGTTGAAAATAAGTTTCTTTAAAAGGACCCCAATTTTAATAAATGCCTTATAATATTTGTATGCATATAAAAATTGAAGTGTTTAATTAAAGTAAAGTTACTTTTCGGAATTTAATCCAAATAATTAAACTTTGTCAATTCTTAGAAATCCTAATCTATAATATAAGATTTAATATATTATTATAGCAAAAATTCACATTCTTATTTATAAAAACTTACTCATAACTTATAGTAGTTAATAATTTTATTCTACCCTCTAATTACTTTATGAAATATTCTGTTTTCAAAGATTTGATTCATAATTTCTCTAATCATTCATCCTCATCACTACAAGTTCTATGAAAAAATATTTTCTATTCTATAATTAGTTGTCCATTTTGAGAAGCTGTATAAATAAAAGATCTCTTACTAGTATTATCTAAATATCATTTAAATACCATAAGCAACTCTTTCAAAACTCATAATAATAATAATAAAAAAAAAACCTTCTGAGAAATTTCTTGCCTTCATATTTTCTCATGTAAAAAATTTAGAAATGCCTTATCAAATGATATCTGATATCATCCCACATTTAATTTCTAAGATCTTTTCTTTAAGTATTTTGTTTTATAATCAATCTAAACTAGCTATCTTTAGACTATATAATCAACTTAAAATATTCTTTTATCATACAAAAGATTAAATTATTCAAATAGACTTTTCAAATAACTTTTTTTCTATTGAAATATTATAATTTATATTCAATATTCTAATAATGCTTTCCGAGATCTTGGATTCTTAATATTTATAATAATTTTCCATATAAAATAGACTCTCCACAGCAGGTAGTGTATAGAGAAATAATACTTTCAGGTCAAGCCTCATGTAAAATCCCTTCAAACAGCATCAAAAACACCAAACACTAAAATGTTTTAAAATTTCAGTAGCCCAAAAAATAGAAATTTACAAGATTACAATTCCTAGACAATAAAACCCTAGTCTTAAATAACTATAAAAATCCTTAAGTATAAAAAAATATGAATACTCACATATTATCTTATGCAATTCAAAAAAGTCATTTTCTGTTAATCCTCACAAATTCAATCGTTATATAAACAATTAATGGAAGTCTCAAAATTGCCTAATCAACCAATCTACTCTGTCAACATTGTATCATCACCAAAAGGCAGTCCTCAAGTCCCAGAGAATACCAACCACGAAACAATAGAAACTGTGGAATTGCAATGTTTATCGCCTTTAAGAATAACAAAATCAGTATCTAACAACATGGTAACAAGTCTGACAGAAAATACTCCTGGGCCAGGAAGTTATTCAGTTTGCCTTAATTCGAATTTCCCTAAATACACTATAGGTAAAAGTTCTAAATCAGAGACAATCAAGCAAACTCCAGGTCCAGGTGATTATGAAAATAAGCATTTAAGCTTAGGCCCAGCTCATAAGTTTTCAAAAAGCACTCGAGGGGATGGGAAAAAAATTACAAGCCCAGGTCCAGCTGATTATAGTCCTGAACGTTCAGAGCATTTGTATTCATGTTTTCTTATAGGTAAACCAAAAGATCAACCAAAACTCAATACTCCAGGACCAGGTAGTTATAGTGTTGATAGGCCTAATAGTTCATCTAGATACTCAATTGGCACAAGTCCTAGATTTCAAAGTAAAGAGTATTCCCCAGGACCTAGTGATTATAATACTGATATTAAAAGACATACACCAACTTGTACTATTGGTAATGCTAAAAGGATCTTATTAGGTGATCAATGCTCTTTAAATGCAAATGAACCTGGCCCTAGTACTTATACTCCATTATCCAGTGTGCACTCTGCATCAGCTATTTTGATTGGAAAACCTAAAGATTCAATTTCCATAACCCCAGGACCGGCACAGTATTTTTCTGAATCACTTGCAAGCTACCCGAAATCAGCAGTTTATTCAATAGGATCTTCAAAAAGACCAAATATTGTTAGAAACAACTTCCCAGGACCAACTGACTATAATGTTAAAGTTAGGTCCAGTTCGCAAAAATGCGTATTTTCGAAGTCTTTTAGGAATTTCAATTATGCTACAGAGTCTCCTGGGCCAAACTATAACCCTCCTTCAACACTTAATCGGGTCGGTGGGGTTATGAGTCCCCGTTTCAGAGTTAGGCAAGAAAATTCCCCTGGGCCAGGGTCATATAATACTAGTCCTTGTGGCTCACAAAATAAAGGTTTTACTATGTCTAAAGCTGAGAAATATGAAAAAATACTTATATCTTCAGTTAGCCCAGTATCATATAACAGCAATTATATAAGAAGTACTTCACCTGTTATAACTTTTCCAAAATCTAAAAGAGAGGAGTTGTTTAAAAATGATACGAATGCTGAAATTTTATATGTAAATCGGCCTGAGTCCTCACCGAGTGCGTTTTTAAGAGGTAAGCCGAAAGAACCGAAAATTGACCCAACACCTGGACCTGGAGCTTATGTTNGCAATTATATAAGAAGTACTTCACCTGTTATAACTTTTCCAAAATCTAAAAGGGAGGAGTTGTTTAAAAATGATACGAATGCTGAAATTTTATATGTAAATCGGCCTGAGTCCTCACCGAGTGTGTTTTTAAGAGGTAAGCCGAAAGAACCGAAAATTGACCCAACACCTGGACCTGGAGCTTATGTTATTGAATTTAAAGCAAATTCTCCAATGTATTCGATTGGGAAAAGCAAAAGAGAAAGGAGAGCTGAGAATTCACCAGGTCCAGGGGATTATACACCAACGTCTTTAAGTAAAAGCTTTTCGTGCAAGTTTAATAAGAGTGAAAGGACTAGTCTTTTTACACCTAATAAACGTACGGATTTAACACCCAATAAATCGATGAAAGTGGCTAATGATGTAGAAAGTCCTCCGAAACTTAGGAATAACAATTATAAGAGAATTAGATGTGCTATGAAATTAAAGCCTTAATATAGGATTTTATAATTAAAGTTATGAAAAAAAATATTTTGGACATAAATGTGAAGGTTATGAGGTGATGATTAAAGGATAAAGGATGATTAGGAGAAATGAATAATTGTTGTAATTTAAAAAGTATAAGATTACTGAAAATTAAGTTGTAATTTTATGATTATTTTCGAATAGAAGCCAACAAGACACTAAGCACCTTATCCTTTTTCTTCGAAACTGAATTTCAATTTTTATTACAAAAAAAAATAAACTATCATCATCAAAACCTACAAAAAAAATTATTCTAATTATTACGCCAATTTCTCATTAGGATTTAATATCCTAGGGTCATCAAACTTCCAATAAAGTGGGTGTCCAGGTTTAACTCCACTTTTTTCAATCAATTCCCTCCTACTATTAAGCCAAAACTCCTGTTTCCCACTTAAACCCCCTCTATCCCTAACAACCTGAGCATCACTAAAACTTCTTAAAATCCTAACAACTTTCCCAGTTTTTTTATTCCTAAATATCCCTATAGCAGGTACATTCTTAAGTACTTCAACAATCTCTAAATCTTCAAAATCCATATCCAAATCAGCTCCATCAACAAGATTATTATCATCATCAACTACAACCCCAGACCTAAAAGACTTCCTTAAAGTCAAAACTGAAGGCAAATCCTTACATTTAACCCTAATAATCTCATAATCTTCATCATCTATTTCTATAAACTCAAAATTCTCATATATTCCAGGAACTTCAATTTCTATACTTGATAAAGACAATTTATCACTAATTTCCTCTTCAGATTGTTCTTTGTTTTCTTCATCTTGAAATTCAAAGACTTGGTTTTTTATTGGTAAATTTCTTAAATCATTAGTAAAAGATTGGGAAATTGGTAAAGAATCTTCATGAGCTTCTGAGTAATCTAATGATTTGCATTTCGCCAAAGCTTTTTTTTTATTAAGTTTTTCGAATTTTCGAAGATTGTTAAGGTATTGTTTTATGATTTGATAACGTTCCTCATATCCTGTTTTTGAAGAGTTTTCTGAAGTCATATCCAAGTCTTCAAAAGCTGTGGGCACGGCAACTGAGACCATCAAAGTGCTGTTTTTTTTCTTCCTCATATCTTTAACTAAATAAATCAACGATAAAATTTCAATAACTGTTGCTAAGATTGTGACAATAAACACATCTAAAGCTATGACAAATACAAAAGTCCCTTTTGAATACATTGATAACACATAAACACAAGAACAAATTGCTGGAATACCTACAACAACCAAATCAGCTATTCCAGTTATAAACAGCAGCTTATAAAAATCTAATATTTTCCCGAATTTCGCATTAAAACCTTCAAATTGAAACATTTTACATATAATAATTTGCATTGTATTATAACTTGTAATTGCAGATATAAAAACCATGATTTTCCACATTTTTATATTTCTTAGTGTCCAGTCCATATGTTTTGTATCACTATGACGTATAATAAAATAATTGTATAAAAAGCAAAAATTGATAAAAATTCTGAGTATCAAAATTACTATTATAATAGTAAAAGATATAGAAATTTCAGGGTCTGATGAAAAGAGTTTTCTTTGATGAAGAGTTGTGGACTTTGAGATTTCTGTTAATAAAGTAATCCAGCCTGCCCATTCGAGGATACCTGAAAAACTCCCAGCTACAGACAAAGCGCTTCCAGCTGTAAAAAACGCTGCAGTTGTCCCAGCAGCAGTAGTTCCAACAGTCATGATAGTAAATGACATTGGATCTTTTTTAATTTGTAAACTTTCAGTATAATGGACACAAGTGTTATTATCATATGAACAGTTTTTATAGTTACAAATAGAGTCACAAACTTGATTTTGAAGAAGTTTTTCAGTACACCCTAAACCACACACAACAAGAACGCAGATGCTTTCATCAGGAACATACCCAGATGGACATTCAGAAAGGCAATTATCATTATGTAAATAAGTTGTATTAGAACAAGATGTACATGTATCTGTAGAATTACCACATGTTAAACATAATGGGTTACAATCAATACATAAAGATCCAAAGGTAAGGGTGTTAAGTGGACAGAAGTCTATACAAAAGTTAGAATAAAGGAAGTAGGGGTTTTCACAAAGAAGACAAGAGGTTTGATTACAGGATAAACAGTTCTTAGGGCAAGTATAACATAAACCATTTATAGGGAAATATCCTGAAGGGCATGAGTTCAAACATTGAGATTCATAGAGAAAAAGATTTTGAGGACAAGATAAACAGTTATCTATAGTAAGAGAACAGGTTTCACATGAGTTTATACAAGGGTAGCATGATGAACTGACTTGAATCGACACTTTTTCTGGGCATATATCAACACAAGAACCAGAATAAGCAAAACCTTCCTTACATGATAAACNGGGCATATATCAACACAAGAACCAGAATAAGCAAAACCTTCCTTACATGATAAACAATAATCAGCCTTACCTTGACATTCTAAACAGACATCAGAACATTTCACACACATCCCAAGATCGTAATAATACCCAGATTGACATATTGACACACATTGATCACTTATTACCTGACTACCTTCATAACATGAATCACAAACACTTAATCCTTTACTACATGTTTTACAAGGACTATAACAACTTTCACAATTAAAACCTAATTTCATACTCCCATCAGGACATTTATCATAACATATTTGTTTATAAAGTATCATCCCATCTTTACAACTTGTACATGTATTTATATTATCTTTACATGTAGCACAATTATCTGAACAATCATAACAAATGTTGTTTATAAGTAAATATTCACAAGTATTTACACATGATGATTTGTATAAAATTTTTCCTTGGGGACAACTAGTACAAGTTGTTGGTGTTGACATACAATCAAGACAGGATGTGCTACATGAAAGGCAATATGATAAGGAATTATAAGTATATTGAGGGCAAGTGTCTATACAAAGTCCATTATAAAGAACATATGGTGATGAACAAATAAGACAAGTTGTAGGATTTGAACATGTCGAACAATGAGCTTGACAATTAGAACATATATAATTACCTATATCAATTTGAGATGATGGGCATGATGATAGACAAGTAGAAGATATTAAATATGGAGTTGGTAAAGAACATGATATACAGTTTGAACCTGTTGTTTTGCATTGAGTACAAGGATTTGAGCATTTTATAGTAAAAATATATAAGCCAAAATCAACTTTGTAGTTTTGTTCATAGGAAGTTATGGTTATTTCATAATCTCCTGAATATAAAGGTAAAGTTGTTTCTAAGGTTATAAATTCTGTGTTGTTATAAGGTAGGGAAAAAGTATTGGTCATAAGGGTGTCATCAAGTTTGATATTAGAAAAATCATTAGGAAAACTTAAAGAGAAACTGTCGATGTTATTTTTATGTTCGAATTGAAAGGATATTTCAAGAACAGAGTTTTCATTAACAATATCATTATTTGCTAATATGTTTATAGGATTAATTAGTCCTAATTCTGTGATTTGTATAGTAATTTCACTTGAATCATAACAGAAATCATCACAAGTTGTTATAAGAATTCCAACTGGTTTTGTCGATATAGGGTTTTTAACCCCATAAACCAAAACTTCTATGTTATAAGATTCTTGATTGGAGTAAATATAAAATTTATCTAAAAATTTGCAAGTAAATGGAGACAAACAATAAGCTTGTGAAAAATCAATATTTGTGTCAATAAGGACATAAGCTGAAGATGGTATAGGGTTAAAAAGACTTAAGATAAAAGTATAGCTACTAATTGTGTCGATTTTATAAGAGGATAAAGCTAAAGATGCTATAGAAAAACTATGTAACTCAATCATTTGTATAGTAAAATAACTTGTTTGAATAAGGAAGTTATCTAAAGTTGTGGTTTTTATTACGATATTTTCTGGTTTTGTATTTGGAGGATTTTTTATATTCCCGATTTCAAAGCTGGCATCTCCAGTTATTTCAGAACTTGTGAGGATTTTTATTGATTTTTCTGTACATTCACATGTGTCAGTATTAGANGTTATCTAAAGTTGTGGTTTTTATTACGATATTTTCTGGTTTTGTATTTGGAGGATTTTTTATATTCCCGATTTCAAAGCTGGCATCTCCAATTATTTCAGAACTTGTGAGGATTTTTATTGATTTTTCTGTACATTCACATGTGTCAGTATTAGAAAACCCTTCAAGGATAAAACATTTGCTTGTGGTCACTGTTAGTTTTAAACTATCTAAGAATTCTATTATGAAATATTGACCTTTGCCTATAGGTCCTTGTACTTTAAATTTATATGTGTTTATATCTCCAGTAGTTTGTGATGTCCCTTGTATCAAAACTGAAGAAAAATTAGCTGGGGTCATTGTAAGTGTGTATGAAGAATCTTGAAAAAGTACATGAGTAAATGTTGAATCTAAATAAATCTGTATAAGAAAAGTTGATGTTGGTTTAGTAGTCTGAGCATTTGTGATGTTTTCTATAGTAAATTGAAAACTTTTACTTAAAGACATAGAAAAAGCTCCAGTCATATACAAAGTATTATCTTCAACACTATAAACTGTATTTTCTGATATTTCTGTAAACATAGTTAGTTTAGTATCCTCACAATTTGGAATATAAATTTCATTAGGAAACTTTATTTTAATAGCACTACCTATAAGAATATCATCATCAGCTTCTAATATAAAAACATAGTCATTAACTTTTCCAACTTGGTAATCATCAAGAATTATATTCACAGTTTGCATATTCCCTGATGCAACAAGTACTTGTAATCCATCTTCACAATAATCAGAAATATAATTATTAGTTTCAATATAAACCTTAAAACTTGAAGTTGGTAATGGACTTGAAGGGTTTAATAAAGAACTAATACGAAATGATAAATATGTTCCTTGATCTTTATATGATACAAATATTTTACTTATTATCAAAGTTTGAGAAGTCAATGTGTATGTAGGAAGTAAAGTGTCAAAGCCAAAAAGTCCTAAAATTGAGGTTATTTTAGGGGAAATTTCAGATGGGATTATTATACGAATTTGAGATGATGATGATACTGGATTGCATGTTGAAAATGATAATGTGTAATCAGAAGATGAAGATAAGGATTCATCTGATAAAGAGATCACTGGGGATAAGGTACAAGGTTTAAATGCTGAGATTTGACTATTTGTATAATATTGTATAAGTCCTTGAGTTTTATATATAGTTATGTTGATTTGAGATATTAATTGTAAACTTGGGGGAATAAGTCCTGATGATAAGAATACTTTAAAATTTCCTAATAATGATATTGAAGGGTATATTGTAAGTGTATTTACTGTTGCACTACAGGTTGATGAGGTATTTAATCCAAGGTATTCTATATCACAGCTTAAGGCGCTTGGGAAAAAACTCTTTTCTTGTGAGGATTTTGGAGAAAAGTTTATGTTCCAAGGAGGGAAAAGTAAAGTAATATTTCCAGTTGAAGGTAACTCGATATCTAAAAAACTTGATAAAGTCCATATAGATAATTCACCTGCTGTTATAGATAATGGGGTAATTGAAAATGAGGTTAAAGGCTTACCGGTGTAGGATATGGTTAGACCTGAAGACTGAGTTTCAATAGTGAGTCCAGAGGAGTCTAAAGTTTTGACAGTAAAAGATTTACTTGTTATTGCTACACCTAAATTTGTCACTGATAATAAGGAAAAGACTATTATGTTTCCTGAAGCCAGATTTGTTGAAAATGGGTTTTTTATTTGGATTTCTAGTCCTGATATACTTGAAGTTGGTTGTGAAATTATGTTGTAGATTCCTTTACAGGTGGTTGATGATATTAAAGTTGAGTCGAAATCGCTTGGAAATGTTATGCGGATATATGAACTTGTTGTCACAGCTTTAGATAGTGTTAGGGAAAAAGAATACTCAGCTTGCTTGCTGATTTCTTTGTCAGTCACTGAGATGGACCATTGAGTAAAACTTAGAATTAGTACCGGGAAAAGTGCGATGTAGATTTTTCCTATCATTTTATAATAAACTTATAAATATTTGTTAGTGAGTATATGAGTAGTTAGATAATTGATTAATAATATAAAAGAAATGATACAGGAAAAAGGGTGAAAGGAGGTAAGATGAGGGTTATAGGAATAGTGATATCCACATATCGCAAGCCTCAAACAAAAAATGATATCTATACCTATATCCTAATATTTTCACTAGATTTTAAAAATTTTCATTATTAGTGAATTTTATCATCATACATTTTAAAGCATATATTCTAATCATCCTCAATAAAAAAATCATATTTGACCTTTTCTGTTTATATTCCATAATAGCTATTTCAAACATATTCCTCAACATCATATTGACTTAAATTATTTTCTATTATACAATTTCTCCACCCTATAAAGTTTAAATCAATTACATTATAATAATTTCTCATATACCACAACAACACGCTTATACCCATTTGATTTTTCACTGAAAAAAAACTTATTAATATGATTTTGGTAACCTATAAACTCTAGTCTTTGTAAATATGTGTATTTATGGTGAAAATATTCCTTGCAGTCATCCCGAATGCACAGGTTTAAACTTACATTACATTCAACTTCACCCATCTTGTAACTCAAGTTTCATTCAAAACATTTGTCAAATGCTCTACACCCAGAACCAGCAGCTACTAAAAATAGCTGAAAACAATAAATCCCTATCCGAAAATATCGAAGTCCTCGTCGACAAAGCTAAAAAAGTCTTCAAAAACCAAGAAGAACCTTCTGAAATAAACCTCCCCCTTTCAGACAATGGAAGTCTTCAAAAAATCTTCACTGAAGAAGATTATCAATATACCATCAGCCTTATAGAAGACCTTCCATCAATAATCCTCAAAGAAAAAGGCTTTCAAATAACTATCGGGCTTTTTGACACCAGTCTAAAAAGACTTCAAATCCCTTTTCATTTCAAATTCCAAATCGAACTTTATACTATGGAAAACCCCCCAAAACTCCTTGAACATAATATTCATGGGAAAAAAATCCTTAGAGGGACTTTAATATCCTTTACAGTAGATAATTGGAAAGTAGTATTTAACAATATAGTCATCAATGAAGTGTCGTCGCATTATCCTAATGATAGCTTAAAGATTGTAGTACAACATGTGGGATCTCATTTAATTAGACCACTTGTGATCAATAATGTCTCAGTAAGGGCAAGGAAAAACGTTAATAAGTAGTTAGTCTTTACCTTATCCATAGATATTGAAACAGGAAATATGGCTGATGAAGGGCTTTTAGGATTAGAGGGAAACTGATGATTTTATGGTTTTTGGGAGGGAAGATTAGAATTAGGATTTTAAAGGATTTTTTAGAGTTGGTGTGGGTTTTGTGTTAAAGTTTTTAGGATTGATTATGGGGGTTTTTGGATTTGAGGAGATTTTGTGGCTGATATGGATGAGGTTTTTATGGAAGATTGAGATGATGCTGTGTGAAGGAAATTAGAGGGTTGTGAGATGATTAATATGGTGTGGGCTGATTAGTTGAAGAAGGGTTGAGGATTTTGAAAAGATTGAAATGATGAAGATAAGGGATTTTTAGTTGGGCTTATTAGTTTTAATTGATTAAGATAATTATACTTCACTACTTTTACTCAAGTTATAATAATTTAATAATGTTTATTCTAGTAATTATACTTTTAAGTGTTTAAAAAAATCATACAAAATACATAGATCATTTTTCCTTTAAATACCATATACCTTTATTTAAATCTACACGATTAAAATCCGCCCTCAGGCAAAAATTCTCTGAACAGTAAAAATTTTAATTTATAAAACCTGAAAATTCAACATCAAAATTTCTGATCAACTATTATATTCAAATTCTTGCAAATAATTTCAATTTCTAACCACATCCTAGTCTAGTATACCTAAAATCTAAGAAACTTTAAATTTGAATAATAAAACTCCTATCTAAAATCTACTTTAAAATTCAATAAACTTCCACACTAAAACCTTAAAACTTCAAATCAAAAAAATCCCAGCAATATTTCTTAGCCTTAACACCCAACAATCCCCCTAATCATAAAACTTTCTATACAAGCCACATTTTCAGCTCTAAAATCAGTTCCATATAAAATCATAATCAAAAAGTCTTTGATGAAAAAAATTACACACATTCATAACAAAAGCGTAGGTGACACATTCCCAGACAATTTCCAAAAACTGCCTTTTCTAACAAAAAGAGTCCATCCTTTACAATTCCGCCCCCCATTTCCTTTATACGACACTTTTAAACACCATGACGACCTAAAACAATTCCAAACCCCTAAGCCTAAAAGTGATCATCTATCCCATCTTAACAGCACAAACATGCACACATATGACATTCCACATTTAAAATACTCAGAATTTAAAGCTTCTCCTCATGATCTATGTAGAAAAAACCGAAGAAAAAGTGACTTCTCAATTCCAATGACAGAGTTACTAGAAAATAGATATCATGTGAATATTGTATCAGAATCACATCTAAATGTTGATGGAAACAAACAAATAAAAGAGTCTATAGTAAATAAAAAAGCATTCAAACGAATCGAACCTCATGAAATAAAGTGCCCAGCTAAGTCTTTAGGGGAAAAACTTGTCCGCATGCATCAATTGGTTATAGACCCATTAATAGTAGAAGGAGAATTCTTAAAATAATATTCGCTTATGTGAATAAAATCATCACTTTATATCTAAAAATTATCTTATATTCCTTTTTACCTTAGATATTAAAATGATAAAATGTGTTATTTTTTGTGAGTTCGATGTAAACGTTGGCCCTGTAGTCAGATACCAATACCCAAAATACATGAGCAACGAGGTCTTTGGAGCTTTATCTGACTTCCTTATCCCTTCTCCAGAACTTTGTGGTAAGCTTATCACCGCGTAACATCTATCTAGGAGAATAAACGACAAAGATTTCGTTCTTGGTCAACCTATCGTAATCTTTAACGAAATGTACGACCGGAAAAAACTTGAGTTTAATCTAGCATTTATAATTCCTCATGAAGAATATCAAAGATTAGCCATATACGAAAATTTTATAAGAAAAATCGCCATGCATTTAACAGTCCTCGAAACTTTTGAAGGTTATTTATATGACCCAATTCGTAAAGCTCGTATAGAAAAAATCTGTGAAGAAATTTTCACAAACTTAAGCCATGGAGTTTCACATTGTTACTTAAGATTTGATAAATACAATATTTTATGTTTGGATTATGAAAAAAAAGACTATTTTCTCCCACCTGTTATAAAAGATTGGCATGTTCCAGTACCTATGGCGAATTTAAATCTTTTTAGGGCTTCATCAACAGATTTAACTGTTGTAAAAGTTATGAATTCAATTGATGGGAAAAAATTTGTCAAGCAAATTAAAGCTGAAGTTCAAGTTCCAGATAGTAAAATTATATTGTGTTTACAGCATTTACATTATCAAGGACTTATAGATTTTATTGATCTTTTTCAAGTTACTAATGTTTATAGGGTTACTGAAAAAGTGTCGATGATTTTGAATGAATTTAGTGAAGAGAGTATTAGACATTTATCTAAATCTCATGAAGCTACAGAAATTGATATTTTTAATTATTTTTGTATGTTAAGTGATAAACCTGTTGCTGAGTTCCTTGAAGAAAATCCGATGTTTTTACAAGAGTTTGATATTGAGTTGTTTGTAGCTTTTGGGGTGTTGAAAGGGATTATTTGTAGAGTTCATAGGTATTGTGTGGCGAATGAACCAATTAGAGATGAGGATAAACAGTTTAAGGCTAATCATGAGAGAGCTATGGAAATGTATAATGCTGGATGGCTTAGTGGGAATGTTTCTATGGATGAAATATGCTGTAGTATTAATCAAGAACAGAGAGCTATTGAGAATACTTTGAAAGGTTTCAGCACTTTTTTTAATAAGTAAAGCGTGGATTATAGCTTTAGTATATAGAAGTTTGGGTTTTTTTAAACATTTTGTGATAAAACAATAGGATGAGTTTATAAGTGGATATTGGAATATAAGTTTGATTTTTTAAAGAATATTTTTATAGTTATTTTATGTTATTTAAGTACCTTTTATATTGAAAAAAAATACAATTCTAGAGTGTTTTTGAGCGATTGGTTATTTATTGATACTTATAGGAAAAAATTTTTAAATAAATTCATAAATATAGCTTACCATTTCAAATTATAATAATAAATTTAATGAGTGCTTGTGAAGCTGTTGAAACGCAGCCTGAAAATGAAGTTTATGTATGTTCTAGGAATAGAATGAGTAGTCAGGAACATATAATGCAGATAGAAAGGGATATTTTTACTAAAGCATCATTAACTACAGCGAAAAGGTTCAGAGAAATGAATTCCCTTAGAAAAAATGATAACGGGAATATAAGGAAATATAATATATGCTGTAGTTCAACTGTGCACTTTGCTGATTATTCACTTGGTCTTCGTCTACATTTCACTTTGATAAAACAGCTTATTTTAATATTTTTTGTTATCGCTGGTGTGAGCGTTTTGCCACTGTATCTAAACTATAACGGTAATTACTACCTTCCTTCTCAAGTACAAAGCGAAATGGACTTTTTTACAATAGGAAATCAAGGTAGTAGACCAGGAGAAGAAAAAGATTCAAGTGAAATTGAAGATAACTACTTAATGATTTATATAAGTGATACTTGCTGTGCAGGATTCTTTATCTTAATGATCCTAATATTTTTCATTGTCGGCAACGTAAAAATAATAAACTCTCTAAAAAACACTCACAAAATATCAAATTTTTCAGTCGAAATACAAGGTTTACCATCTAAAAAAGTAACAGAAGATGAAGTAAAAAAGCATTTCTCACAATTTGGTAAAGTAGCTGAAGTTTTTCTTAGCCGGAAATTTGGAAGCATGCTGTATATCCATACACAAAGGGCGGAACTCCAAGAGCAAATATTTTTATTAGAATCTTTAGACAAAATGAACAAAAGAGATCCAAAGAATAATAAAAAATTGGAAAAACTGATTAAAAAAAAAACCAAATTTGATGAAGTCATAAGTAAAAGTGATACATCAATCAGCTATGAAAGCCTTGATATAAAAAATGCATATATCGTGTTTAATAAACAAAGCGATCGAAGAAATTGTCTTAATGCATATAATCGTAAAAACTGTTGTGGATGTTCATTACAAAAAAAAGAGCATAGGTTTAGAGGTAAGTTTAAACTCTCAGCATTTCCAGCAAAAGAGCCATCAGATATAATTTGGGAAAACATAGAAGTCTCATCATGTTCAAGATTCCTAAGAACATGTCTCTCTATAATCTTAACATTCTTTATCCTCTTAGCATCTATGGGTATGATCTACTATGTCAAAACTTCACAAAGCGATCTTCCTACACAACAAGAATGTTTACCTTATAATGAAGATACAATAAATATTCAAGACTACCCAAAAGACTCAACTGCTACATTTTGTTATTGTCAAAATTTAAGCACAGATAGTTTAATCTCTGAATCAACTGATAAATGCTCTACTTATATTGGAGAATTATCTCATGCATGGGGAATGAAATTCCTCAGTAGTTTTGGTATAATCCTAATGAATTATTTCGTAAAAATCATCATGAGAAAACTTAGTAGTTTTGAAAGACCAAAAAGTCAAACTGATATCCAAAGGAAAATCTTCAAAAAAATTTTCATATTAATTTTCATCAATACAGCCATCCTTACATTTTTAGTAAACTTAAACTTCCCACAGTTATCTGAGTATATATTTCATGGTAAATACAAGGATTTTGAAAAAGAATGGTTTTTAAAAGTTGGAAGTTTAATATTGATATTGATGATTATAAGTATGGGTTCACCACATTTGATATATTTGGGTATTGCTTATCCTTTAGGATGGTGTTGTAGGAAGAATTGCTATAAATCGAAAAAATCTCAGTATGAGTTAAATATGATGTTTTTAGGTCCTGAATTTGATATAGCGTCTAGAACAGCGCAAATTTTGAGTGTGGTTTTTACATGTTATTTTTATTCTGGGGGGATTCCATTACTTAATTGTACATGTTTTATTTACCTTGTTATAATATTTATGACTGAT
Source organism: Stentor coeruleus (assembly GCA_001970955.1). Classification (NCBI taxonomy): domain Eukaryota; phylum Ciliophora; class Heterotrichea; order Heterotrichida; family Stentoridae; genus Stentor; species Stentor coeruleus. Next base: position 23,972 of record MPUH01000591.1, read on the forward strand.
AAGTTTTTAGTATTAAGACATTATAAAAAACCCCCTTATTATACCCATGAGATTTATGTGACAGCTTTGTTTCTTCTTCCTTGGGCTGTGATTTTCCATTGTTTAGTAGCACTTTTTATGTTTGGAAATACTGAAATATTTTATATAGACACTGAAGAGAATGAGAAAATTCGTAGGTTTTTTGGTGACATTTTTGGAAGAAGGATAGAAAAACCGGCTGGGATTGTTTTTTTTGCTTTGATATTAGCAGGATTGCTACTTGTTATTACTTTGGGTTTTATTCAGTTAATATGCGAAATAATTATCACAAAAATTTTGAATAAAAAAGTTAAGGATGTTAAGTTTACTAGTGTTAGAAGAGAAATAAGAAGGACAGGGTTGGGTACTTATGATATTAGAAGCAACCCAAATTATGCTATGATAGTTATGTCTATGTTGAATAGTGATGAAGATTCTAAGAGGTTTATTGATGAGGCTCAGGAAAATAGCAATAGCGAAAAAGATTAATTAATGGTAATAGAATAGGAAAGGTATCCATTAGGACTATGTTGATAAATTAGTATATAATTATGTCAGTGTTTGTTACAGTAGAAGAATTACTTCATAAAGGCCTCGATAATTACAGTTTGATCTGCTGTTGTGCAGAATTCAATGACCCAAGCGAGCACATTTTTGGCTCATTCCTTTTCAAAGTCCACAGCAAAGCGAAACAATTTTTTCAATCTTTACGTTCACTCGATTTGCCACAAGAAAGAACAATAGTTTGTTACGATTATTCAGAGTTCATAGACGCTTCAAAAGCATATTGGGGCTTTGTATCTATAGGATTTAATGCTAGAATCTTAATCCTAAGGCCCCAACTAATGCCAATTTTACAAGTTATCAGTGGTAGTCCACCTTTGATAAAACAAAAACGTAACCTTTTAAGGAATATAAACTATGATATTGTGACAAGTAGATATCTTGTAGTTCAAGGAAACAAGCAATACGCTATGATAAAAGTGAATTTTTTAAACTTTGACATTATTGATGAAAAGGGAAATATTATTGATTCAGAAAGGATTATTGAATATTTAGTTACATCAGGTATTCCTATACCTAAAACAAAAGCGATTTTTCATGGAAGAAAAGCTTGTATTGCATCATTATTGATAAAACATGCTATTGATCTTGAGATTACTGTTATGATTGATGATTATTGTGATGTAGCTTTTAGAAGTATGAGTAGGAAACGCCTTGGCTTAGAAGAATTTGAAGGCGAACAGGAATTTAATAGCAATGATCAAGATGAGGGAATTCAAACTTTTAATGAAGCATTATTTTTCTCAAGCTTTGTTGCGCAGACAACATCGAGAAAGCCTACAATAAGAGCTGATGCAAAGTGCAGAAAATGTTCAGTGTTTTAATTATAGTTTATGTTCTAATTAATTTAATAGTTTTACTCTTTAAAGTTAAGAAAAACTTTGTAGATGCTATTTATTTCCCATAAATTCAATCTTATGATTAACTTCAAAATACATTTTATTAAGTGTAAAATTATTTTTTTTTTATATGCATTTTTATAGCCTTATTAGTCTAAGTTTTGGCTAGGATTTAATCGTGTAGGTTTTTTATGCTTTTNATATTTATTTCCCATAAATTCAATCTTATGATTAACTTCAAAATACTTTTTATTAAGTGTAAAATTATTTTTTTTTTTATATCGAAAAGATATTAGATATGCATTTTTTATAGCCTTATTAGTCTAAGTTTTGGCTAGGATTTAATCGTGTAGGTTTTTTATGCTTTTAAAGGTTGCTAGTAGACATTCAGGCTCCTACAGGATTAGGAAAGAATACAGATAAACAAAATTAATATTCTCTAGACTTATCAGAAAGTTTAATATCGATCTTTATAAATGCTTTTTATAAGCTTGCTCTCAATATTCTTCACCTCATCAAACCTAACACCTGTAAGCAGTATAAAAACCACCCCATCTTTCAACTCAGTATCTTATCCCTTAACCTTTGATCATGTAAAATATATTCAGGGACTATACAAACTTAAATCCTATCTAGGGAATCCATATCAAGAATTCAATATGATCTTTCTCTTAGATTATACTGTAATTTCAACATAGCAAATTTTTGTTCAAGCTATAAATTGCAAGTCTAGCTATACCTTTCCTCATCAATACAATATAAAAAAATCATTAACAGCACACAATACAAGTCTATCATCGACAGGTTCAGTAAAAAAAAATGTAGCCACTATCTTGTTACTTTTATGGATTTACAATCTCAGATTTTTTTACCTTTCAAGCTCAGTCGATAATATTATCAACAAGGACGAATTTTACTGTAGCTAATAGTGATTATGGTTGTACTAAATACGATGCTGATGGGACTATTGGATTTGGTCCTCAAATTACGTATGGAACTATTCCTATTATTAAACATATGAAGAATGCTGAAGAAATAGACTCAGCTGTATTGGCTATTTACCTGACAAATGAAACTGATGAAAATGTTTATCCAGCTTCTGCTTTACAAGTTGGAGGATTTAATCTTAGTTATTATTCGTCTGATTCTAGTCAACTGTTTTATATGCCTGCTAATGCCAATAGTTATAATTGGGGACTTAAATTTACTACTTTTTCTATTGGACCATTTTTAGAATTCAATGCTTCTGTTGTTTTGTCATCGACTATTGAGTATATGAAAGGAGATTTAAACCAAATTTCAGATATTCTAACATCATTTTTTTTCGATGATTACGATTGTTATTCAGATCTCGACCATTTTCACATATATTGCTTTGAACATGAAAGCAAAAAGTTACCGAATATAACTTTTTCATATGGAAACAGCAGTATTGTATTAAGTGATGAACAGATGTGGTCTTGTAAAAACAAAAATTGCACTTTGAAAATAGATTTTAACATAGCGGGGGAATGGATTGTTGGGCAGGTTATGATGAGAAATTACTTTACTCTTATAAATTATGATAATAACAGTATAGGTTTTGCACCTGCAAAAGAAGCTAAAAAGAAATCCCATAGTTCTTCAATGATTCTAATCAGTATATCATTAGTCTACTTATTAGAATTGATAGTTTAGTTATAAACTTACAGTTATTCAAAAAATTCTTAAACACATAATCCAAAATTAATAAATATTGTATCTTTTTACTAAAACTATTTAAGAATTTTAATATAACCAAAATACCTACATTTATCTTCTCATATTTTTAAATAAGTCATAACAATTTAGGCTCTAAATTTCTTATACAATTAAAATAATTATTAGCATAAACCCTTCAAACAAAAAAACTCTAGTCTTCCTTACACTTATAAATAATATCAAACTAATTCACCCCTAAAAAAAAAATACAAAACATAAAAAATCCTTCATATACATCTAACAATAAAATAATGGCTGCAAGGATAAAAGATACTAAAGATAAATTAACCAAACAAGAACGCATAAAAAAAATCATAAACTTAGCACGAATTATGAACAGAAAAACTATGCCTATGGACCAAATCCGTAACCTAAAAGCTGAATTCAAAAACCCAGACAAAGCATTAGAAGATACCAGAATGAAAAACTTATCATTCGACACATACTTAAAAACCGAGTTAAGCAAACTAAATTTTCCTTTATCCCCAAGTAAACCAAATCTAAGCCAAGTATCAAGTAAAAAATACTATGGCCTTAAAAGCAAATCTGAGTTTTCTAAGCATCAAGTATCTAAGTCTCATGATTTTGACAATATAGAAGGACTTAATACTATAAACCCTATATCAGAAGTTCCAATATCAACAATTTCAAACCCATCAAATAGAGTTTCTAATAAAACATACAAAGCTTTAAACCAAAAAAAAAACTCAAAGTCAGATTTCTCTTCTTATAAAGACTTTCTTAGTAATGACCCTATGAAAAAGTTTAATATTGAAAAATTGGAAAAGAACAATCATTTGCCACCTTTGATTAAATCAATACCTTTATATATGGACCCGTTTTATAATTTCCCTAAGAAAAACAGTTTGGAAGATAGTTTTAATAATAAAGCTAAAAAACATAAAAGAGTTTCTTCATTGGATGAAGTTAAGGAATTATGTGAAGATTTACTACCAAAATGTAAGGATGAGATACATGAACTTAAACATTTACAGTATGTTAAGAAAAGGGAAAAAATGAGGATTGATGAGTATATGGATGATTTGAGTGAATGCTTGAAAGTATCTAAAGATAAGAAAAGTTTTGAAGACAGTTTTAGTACTAGGGTTTATAATAGAAAACTTGATAAAGAAATGAAAAATGATATAGGAGATTTAAGGCAAGGGATACTTGAAATTACTCGCAATGCAATTGAATATGGGGGACAGAAGGTATGGAGATGGAAAAATACTCTTTTCTTAGCAAACGCTGATCGTTTGATAAACTCTGTGCCTATTACAAGAAATAACTAGTCTAACTTATTTTAACACCCAAAGCAAAAACCCTTTATTATTTTTATATCTCTTCAACCCCATATTATCTTACAATATTTTTCTACCCAAAAGATTTTTCTTTTTCTCAATCATTCTAATTTTCCTATCATGTTTATACAATTCTAATATATATATGGGTGACCTCGAAAGTTTGGATACACAAATAGCTGATGTTGATGATTTAGAAGACCGTTTATTAGTAATGGATAGTGTTGTCGATCAGTTAAAATATCCAAACATTTCAAAAGCGCAAATAGAAATAGTAAGCGCCATGTAGCTTATGAACCAATATGTAATTCTTGAAGATAGTATTTTATCTGGTCTTCAAGTTTTAGCATTAGCAGCTGAGACCGCTATGCTTCAACAACAAATAACAGACTGTGCAGAAAAATTCAATCAACTTGGCTCAGATTATCAAGATTCATGGAGTGATGAATATTGGGCAATTTATGAACTTACAAGAGAAGGCTATCAAAAAGTAAGAAATATTCAGTCTGATAAATTGAAAACTGGACAAGAAATTGCTAATCAAATCGCTGATGTCCAAGATTTAGCACTTAATTTAAATAGAACACCTCAAGGAAGTAGTAGTGAAGGAAAAAAAATATTAATGGAAATTGATGAACTTTCTAAACAGCATATAACGAGCACTTTAGCTATGAGTGACAATGATATTATTGAGAGGAAATGCTGTAGTACTTGTGTTGTAAGCTAAATCTTATATATTATTAAGTAAGATAATGCAAAATTGTGGAATAAATTTTGAAGGAGATGGCGAAGGAGATTGAAAGGAAAATTTTATTGGTTTTAGGAGTTTGGGTGTTAGAAAAGAAAGATATGAGTTTGGCTATTGGAGAAACTTTAAATTTTTATTTTTAATGATATAGGATTGGATGTGCTTGTGAGATGTTTTATGATGTAAGCTATAGAGTTAATGATAAATGCTCTTAAATTATTTATCAGGACTTGGAAGGTTTTAATAGAAATCTTAAGAATATTAAATCTTGTGAATTTGATTTAGGGATTTTGATATATAAATTTTGTGTGATAAAAAATGAATAAGAAGTTAGGATATTCTGCTAAAGTATTGGTGTGTTACAATGCTAGATAATGAATTTTTATAAGCTTAGATAGATATCATGCATTATATTATAGAAAATATTAGAGGGGAAATTTAAATAAGAGTTATTTGGAAAGAAATTTAGGTTTTCAGTAAGAAAAAAGTCTTGAGTTTATACATGATTTTATTTTGGACTTATGCATACAAACGGTAGATTAAAGTTTATTAGAATATTTTAGATGATAATGATGATTATATTTGGAATAGCAAATTTTTAGAAGCTCAATTATTTTGCTTATACATTAGTTATACAGATTTTTTTATATAGAGATACTAAGAAAGATGTTAGAAGTAGATATGGTAAAAAGAGCTATAATTAATGAGATATACAAAGATGCAAAGATTCTAAATAGGATTTTTGATAGTGTTAAATCCATTTAGCACTTAGGATTAAGCCATATTTTATTATCGTAAAGATTATTTAGTTAGATTTTTATATTTTAGGTTTAGTTTTGAAGTTTTATGTAATACTCTAAGAAAATATATTAAAATATTATGCTTTTATATGATTTTGTATATAAAAATGGAATCATCAAAAGATAAAGTAACTGTAGAAGCAAAAACACTTAAAAATCAAGGGGAAAAAGAGTTCAAGCTTAATAATTATTATAAAGCTTATACTTTATATAATAAAGCTCTTGGATGTAGAATGATGTTTTATCCTAAATTAGATAGGAAAAACTCGGGTTTATATCTAAAGCTTGCCTTAGTTTCATTCAAAGTTTGCTCTGATTCATACAATGAGGAGATTAAGTATTTAACAGAAGCAAAAATGAATGCTAAGCTTTATATAAAAATAAAGAACAATTACAGAAAGCAACCGAAATATGCTTATCAATTATATTTTATCATCGGATACTATTTTTATAAAATCGAAAGCTATGATAAATCAATTAAATATTATGAAAAATCAAAATTTGTTTTGGTAAAACAAGCAATTCCTAATAATCCTGAATTAGGTATGACTTTCAATAATTTAGCTTTAGTTTACACAGCTAAAAAAGATTACAAAAAAGCTATTGAGCTTTATGATGATTCTAGGAAAATATTAGAAAATAATCCAAGAACTGATGAATGTGATAAAGGATCATTATATCTTAATAAAGGCCTATTATATTCATTATTACTTGATTATAACAATGCAATTAAAGAGCTTGAAAAAAGCCGGCTAATATTTGAAAAAAAATTGAAACCTTTCGATTTGAAATTAGCTGAAGTTTATCATCAACTTGGTATAATATTTTGTAATAAAAACGAAGTCGAAAAAGCAAAAAACTATTATGAAAAAAGTAAAATCATATATGAAAAAAACTTAAATCCTGAACACCTTGATTTAGCAACATTTTACAATAACTTATCATCTTATTATTATAAAATAAATCAAAAAGAAAATGCAAAATTGTATTGTGAAAAGTCTTTAAAAATTACTCAAAAGGTCCAAGGAATTTATCATCCTAACAATGCTCCAGTTTACAGTAACCTTGCATCATATTATTATAATAGTGGTGATTTTAAAACAGCATTTCAATATTATGAAATGAGCAGACTTATTTATGAAGAAATGCAATACCCTGATTTATATAATTTATCAATAGTTTACCTTAATCTAGGTTCAATTTATCTTTTTTATAAAGATAGCACAAAAGCTATGCAATTCTATGAAAAATCTAAAAAAACATTGGAAAAAAATCCAGATCCTTATAATTCAATATTAACTATCCTGTATAACAATCTTGGAAGTTTATATAGCGAAAATAACGAGCTTAAAAAAGCATTTGAAATGTATAAAAAATGTAAATCTATTTTCAAAAATCAATCAAATAAAGACTTTTATAACCTTGCCGTAGTATACAATAATCTAGGCATGCTATACTTTAATTTAACAGATAATAAAAAAGCTTTAGATTCTTATAAAAAAAGCCAAGAAAATATTGAAAAAATTCCTAATCCTAACACATTATTACTAGGAGCAATTTATAATAATTTAGGAACTCTATATCAATCCAACAATAATAATAATGAAGCTTTAGAAAACTATACAAAATGCAGGAATATTTTTGAAAAAAATCTTAACCCTTATCATCCTTACTTAGCAATTTTATATAATAACCTTGGAGGAATGAATATTTTTATAAATCAGAGAGAAAAGGCTCAAGAATTCTTGTTAAGATCTAAAGAAATCGCAGAAAAAGTTTTTAATGATTTTGATTTAAACCTTGCAATTATTTACAACAGTTTGGGGTTAGTTTATTTTTATATGGAAGAACTTAAAAAATCACTTGAGTTTTTTAATAAATGCAAAAAAATTGTCAAAAAAGTCTTAAAAAGTAATGATCAGAATTTCCTTAATGTTTATTTTAATATTGGGCTACTTTATGAGAAAATAGATAATAAGATAAAAGCTCTTAGAATATGTAAAAAATGCAAAAAATTAGCAGAAGAATCTTTAAGTCCTAATCATCAAACAATTGTAAGAATTTATATTAATTTATTAAAACTTTATTTGGGTCTAAATAAACAAAAAAAAGCTATTGTTTATTATAAGAAGTCATTAAAAATTATTAATTCACAACTAACAACTTATGATTCCAATTTTATTGATGTATTTTACAACTTAAGCATATTTTATTTGAAAATAAATGAGAAACAAAAAGCTTTAAAAGTATTCGAAAATTTTCAAATTATATGTGAAAACAATTATGAACCTTATAATCTTAATTTAGCTAAAACTTATTATATCCTTGCTTGGCTTTATCTTAAAGTAAATAATAAAGCTAAAGCATTTGATTTTTATGAAAAGTCAAGAATAATAAGTGAAAAAGTTTTAAAGCCTTTCGATATTAATTTAGCTATGACTTATAATGAACTTGCCATATTTTATGCTAATGACAATAATAAAAAGAAAGCTTTTGAATATTATGAGAAATGTAGAATCATATTAGAAAAAAAACATAAAGATTTCTATGTTGAAAGAGCTATAATATATATTAATATAGGATTATTTTTTTCTCAGATTGGAGATATAAATAAGACTCTTGAATATTATGATAAGAGCAAGCGTATTATTGAAAAAAAAATCAGTAAAGGTAATTCTATTGATAATCTAATATATATAATATTTATATGGCATTATTATCAAATAAATGAGAAGAAAATTGCAATTGAGCTTTATGAGATAGGTAAAGAAAAAAATTATTTATTAAAGAAATTAGGTATGCCAAACTCAATTACTATTAAAAATTATGCTAGATATTTTCACTTATATGATTGTGGTCTGATTAATACTCCTCATCTAGATTTAGATTTCAAAAATATTATGGACTTAATTACTAATAATAACAGTGAAAACAAAAAAGAAAATTTGAAATTTGTAGTTAGGAAAAACAAAAATATAAAAAACTTTGAATCAAGGATTAATAAAAAAGTGATTTTACCTTGGTATCAGTGCGAAATTTGGTTTCCAAACATATATATCAATTCAAGAAATCATAAAATATCTAGTTCTTCAAAAATTAATATATTTGACAAATCATCTAAAGAAATTGACACTAGGTCTAAGCTACGTCCTATATACAATATATATAAAGAGATAAAACTCTTTAAAATGTTGTCTAAAGAATCTAATTTATTCCCAAAAATGTATTATTATTCTATAGATAAACTTAAAATTCTAATTGGACTAGAGAAGTGTGAAAGTAATTTAAGAGATTTCATGTATAAAAATTCCAATCTTAGTGGTAGACAAATGAAACTAATATTTTATAACATAGTAAAAGCATTTTTTTTATTAAGGCAACATAATATTGTTCACGCTGATATTACACCTGAAAATATTCTTATTAATTCTCCCGAAGATATAAAAATTTGTGACTTTGGTAACTCTTTCATATTCACAAAAACATATAAAAATAATTTATTCCCTGTATTTTCAACAAAAAGACCAGCTACATATTTATATTGCTCACCAGAGCTCAGGACATACATAAAATTTGCTTCAAATATGATATCAATAATGTATGATCCATTCAAGTCAGATGTTTTTTCTCTTGGTCTTACTTTTTTAGAAATATGCGGAATAGATATCAATAATCTTAGCATGTTTGGAATGAACTATGATATTCATATAATAGAAATGCTAACAATAGGTTATGATTATATTGCAAAAGATAGTTTAAGAAAAGTTTCTTATAGAATGTTCAGGAAAAAATTACAAGATGTTATTGTAAGTAAAATCGAAGAAGTTAAATATGACTTTTTAAAAGAACCACTTAGAAAAATGCTTGAGGTCGATATGGTACAAAGAGCTACAATAGATGTGATATATAAAGATGCTAAGTTTGTAATGAGAATTTTTAGTTAGGTGGAATTAGTTATGTAGTTAAAAAGTGAATAGTTACTTTTTTATAATTTAAAAGTTTTAGTCTCCATCTAATAATAGCAATATAGAACTTTTTCTCCAAATGACTAAACCATAAATTTATTAACAAGCAACTAAATTTTCTTTTCATCATAAAAAAAATCATTTCTAATACCCTATAAACTATCCAACCACTTCTATTTATAAACAATTAATAAAACTCTTCCCAAAACTTAATCTTCCCCACAAGTTTCCCCTTAAATATTCCCAAACAAAAAGTTTTAAAAAACCATAATCCTTCCATTTCCATAAAATCATCCTCCCTATCTCATTCTTTTCTAAAAATCCTCATCCACTAAATTTCTTCCTTTCACACACCTCATAATCCAAAACCAAAATAATTTTACCTATAATGGAAATATCGAAAACCGAAAGAGAAATCACCGACTTACCAAACGATGGATTTACCCGGATCTCTTTCAGCCAATCAGAAGACTTCCTCCTAGCTTCAAGTTGGGACAATTCAATATCTCTTTACAACACTTCATCAGGATTATTATCCACTCGCTATTCTTCAAACGCATCCCTTCTAGATAGTGCTTTTATTTCATCAGATTTATGTACCTTTGGTGGTTTAGAGCGTCATATTGGTCTCTATAATTTTTCCCGTAATGAATACAAATCTTTAGGTACTCATGAAGATACTATTAGAACATTAAGATTCAGTTCCCGCTTTGGTCTTATTATTTCTGGATCATGGGATCGTACAATAAGAACTTGGGATCCACGTGCTCAAGTTTATTGGACAGGAACAACATCAATGCCAGGCAAAGTTTATTCAATGGCTTTAAGTGATTCTCAATGTTATCTTGTTATATCTACTGATAAAAAAGATTTACTACTTTATGATCTAAGGAATATGAATGAAGCTGTGGATAAAAGAGAAAGTCCTTTAAAATATCAGACTAGATGCATTGAAGTTAATCCAAATGGTCTTAGTTATGCTCTTGGATCTATTGAAGGACGTGTTGGTATTGAGTTTTTTAATCCAGCACCTGAAATCCAAGCTAAGGCTTATGCTTTTAAATGTCATCGTAAAGAAGATATGGGTAATGTTATTGTTTATCCTGTTAATGCTATTGCTTATAATCCAGTAACTGGAACTTTTGCTACTGGTGGAAGTGATAGTTTTGTTAATGTTTGGGATGGAGATAATAAAAAGAGAATTTGGAAATTGAGACAGTATCCAAGTGCTGTAGCTTCGTTGGCTTTTAATAGTAATGGAAAGCAACTTGCTATTGCTTGTTCGTATATGTATGAAGAAGGAGATATACCGAACCAACCACCAATTAAACTTTTTATCAAAGATTTTAATTAAGATATATTGTAGATGATAGTGTGAGGAGATAATTAGGGGTTTTAGTTTTTATGTTGGATGAAAGATTTTAAGGGTGTGCTTTTGGGTTTGTATATGGGGTTTTGATAATAAATTGGTAGCTTTTTATGATTTTTTGATAAGTATTTTTGTGTAAATTAAAGGGTTTATTAGAGTGTTTAAGGGTTTTATGTATTTAATTGGGTTTTGGTTTAGATAATGTTTTATGATAGTGATCTTGTGAAAATAAAATATTAGTTATTTTATAAGGGAAATATATAATCCACTGTATTTCTATGTTATAACTATACCCAGGTGTTAAAAACAGAGTTTAGCTAATTATTTCTTCTTATATTTAACACATTTTCCCTAGGTTCACTATTTTTAAAGTTATTATCCTAACCTATCATTTCCTTTAACTATCCTTCCATATAAATCTCTGATTATTCATCGCTTTACAAGCATCCACTTAAAACCTTATCTCTATTTAAAAGCTACTCATAAAGTCAAACCTTATAAACTTAGAGCATTTAGCTTCTAATTTTATTATCAGTCAAACACTCACACGTAAGCATATAAAGAAACTAACTAGAATAAAAATCAAAGAATACAATAAACACAGAGACTAATGATTGTGTTAGAAATTTTGAATAAGCTTACTTAGCTCTTTGCCTCATCTTCTTTCGTTTCTTCTTGAGTCTTCTCATTCGCTTTTTCTTCCACTTTTCTCTCATTTTATTATAGCCATGAAACCCGAAGTGATATAGCCAAAATGAAAGCTAAAGTGTTTAAATAATGTATATTTTTTTGAATAATTTAAGGTGTTGATTAGAGTTAAATATTTATCAAAGGCTGTTATTTAGAATTTAATTAGCTGATTTGGTAAATATTTTTATAGTTTTTTGTATGAGTTTTTCTTTAGAAAGATGATTATTAGATAAGGATATTAATAGATTTTGGTGTTATGGTATTACTGTTTAATGTATGTTTTTAATAGAGCTGTTTTGGGTAAATTTTGTATTCATCCTATTATTTTTTCCATTATATTTTTTTGTAATTTTTATGTATCCAGCAGACTTTGAAGTTATAAAAGATGATTTTTTCCTTTATTTACTGCTAAGATTTTGGTAAAGATATGAAGTCCTAGTATTTGCTATTTATAAAAGAATTGCAAACAATAGTTATATCTACTTTTATCTAAACACTTAAAATTTCTTAAATAACAAAGTATTTTTAAGTCGCTACCAAAATAATAATTTATCAAAACTATTTCGTCCAACATTAAAACTAACCAACAACAACTCTATATTATTATTTTACTATAATTTTCTAGTAAATCTATCATATATCTTTATTATCAAAAATTCAAAAATTATTTATAGTTTTTCCAACATCAACTCTTATAACAAGTTAATTTTCTACTTACCTAAATATCGTCTAACAGTATACAAATTTAAGTTCATCATATCACTTTTATCATTAGGAACAATCGTTGATTTATTATCAAAAAATTTTACATCCGAACTTCTAACTTCATTCGCAAGTTCTTCTGTTATATCTTTTGATCTAGAAACACTTCTTAAAGGATCTTCTAAATTCTTAGAGTTTTTTATGTCAAAATCTTCTGAGTTTTTCAAATTATTTAGATCTCTTATTTCATTATTCATTGATATATCTATATTTGAAGGTAATTGTATTTCCCCTGTAACTTCAAGTTCATTATTTGTATCAGTGTAGATTCTCTCTTTTGGTCCTTTAAAAAATACTTTTACTAAGCTTAATAATAAACCTAGTGCATAAAAAGATAGTAAAATTATGTCTAAGTTTTCTTTTTCCACTAATCCGCCTTGATAATAAGCAAACACAAAGCACATAAAAAGTCTACAACAGTGATATAATGATAAAAGCACAACTTTTATTATAGAAAAAGGTCTAGCGATGGTTATAAAACAGACTGTTTATTGATTACCTATAAATAGTTCTAAAATACAAATTGCCCCATAAGCAAATATTTTATACTGCACCATAGTCAAAATAATCCCACAAATAGCATATACTTCCCCATAAAATATCAAATAATACACTTTAAAACTTGTAAATTCCTCTTTATACACACTCACAAAATCTATTTTCCTCTTAAACAAAAATATTACATATCCCATATAAATCACATACACAAAAAAATACCCAATAGACAAAATCAACCCAATAAGTTCAGTTTTATCATTTGAAAGCCCATTACCAAGATTATTCTTCAAATCTAACGCCCCATAATATACAAAATCCTGTGAAGTCATCAAAACACACACTGAAATCACATCGTTGAACTTCCTCACAGATTTTTTTATCCACAAAATCGCACAAAAGCTTATAAAAAACAGTAAAAAAATACAAAACTCATTCCAAAAGTTGGCTAAAAATATATAAGAATACCAATTAAAACCTGAATAAGGCTTAAGGATTCTAAAAGCCTGGGTCCAAAACTTAGCTAATCCTGAGCTTTGGTCTATATCAAACGTAGATATGATATGTGAGAACTGGATAAAATTTATAAACTGAATCAATGGGGAAAAGATACTATTGTGATCAATAAAAATCCCTGCAACAATAATAAGTGTGATAAAAATCCCTAGACTGACAAAAAGAAAAACTATACCACAGTCAACACCTAATTCTGGGTCTAAGGCAAAAACGCATTTGATTATAAAAACCAAATAAATCATTTTCTATTTATACACTAGAGTTTTTTTAGCATTAAAATTTTGAACTCATATAAATCAATCTCCCCATCACCATCTAAATCCGCTTCTCTCATCATTTCTTCCCACACATTTTCTTCGATATTTTTCGCATCGTTACCAAACAGCAATTTCAGCTCTTCTAGACCTATTTTCCCACTTCCATCCTTATCAAACATAGTAAACACAGCTTCAAGTCTTTCATGCGAAAGTTCTTTTTTCCAATTTATTGTCGCTGTTAAAAATTCTGTGTAATCAATAAACCCATTCCCATCTCCATCACAGCTTTCAATGATTTTTTCTATATCCACCAATTCAACTCTTGCATTTTTGTAACCTTGTTTTAGTTCATCAACACTAAGTTTTCCATCACCATTTGAATCTAAAGTTATAAAAGCATCTCTTAAAAACTTTGTCTCTTTAGCTGATATAAGTTGTGATGCTATAAACTCAAGTGTAGCTTGTTGTAGTTTACGTGTAGCTCTAAAATGACTTAGGTTTTTTAAAGATTTTATAGCGATTTCATGCTCTTTTTCGTTATTGTTACGGTTTTGAATCCATGGGTCGTTGAAGATTTCCTTAGCTGTTGGTCGACGTTGAGGGTTTTTTGTAAGCATTTTCATTATTAGAGCTTTAGCTTCATAGGAAACATTCGCCCACTCTTTACCTGAGAAGCTGAAAAACCCTTTTGAAATTTGGCTTAGGATCATTTCTTCTGTTGTACCACGGAAAGGAGGATATCCACATAGCATTATATATAAAATTACTCCACAACTCCATATGTCACATTTGAAATCGTAGTTACCACGAATCACTTCTGGGGCTATGTAATAAGCCTATGTAAAAAATACAGTTCCAGTTAATGATGAAAGGGTTGAACGAGCTTCTAGTTTTCTAGAGGTCCCGAAATCGATTACTTTAAGTGGAGAGTCTTCGGATTCGTTTATAAATAAAATATTTTCTGGTTTTAAATCTCGATGTACAATTCCTTTTTCATGGCATGTAAGTATTGCAGACATAATCTGATACATATAACAAGCTGCAATATTCTCAGAAAATCTATGCACTGAAGTAATCTTATCAAAAAGTTCTCCACCAATACAAAGCTCAGTAACAATACTAAATTGTTTTTCATCCTCATAAACTTCGAAAACTTTTAATATATTTGGATGGTCAAGCGACCTAAGAATCTCAACTTCAAAAACTAACTTTTCTCTATTAATATCATTAAGATTTTCCTTAGACAACACTTTAACAGCACGAAAATCTTTTGTCAGCTTATGTTTAACCTTATAAACTCTTCCAAAACTTCCTTTTCCTAAAGTTCCAACAATAGAATACATTGAAATAATATCCCCTTTTGTAAAATGAACAAAACTCCCACGATGAAAACGTAAAGATGCGTTGCTTTTTCTAGGAGGTTCGTTTTCTGGAGATTTTTCTGGGGGTTTTTCATGGTATTTTTCTTGATTTTTTTCAGATTTTTTTACAAGAGTTTTGTCTTTGTTTTTTTCACGATGTTTTTCAATAACTTTTTCTGTTATGATTTCTGGCTTGTGAGTGATTTCAGGGTTGTTTTTGATTTCTAGAACGGGTTTTGTTTGTTGCTCATCTTGAACTTTTTCAGATTCTTGGGCTAAATGGGGAGAGTCCATTGAGGTTAATTGAGGTACTTGTTGAATTGCTGCAACTGGAGCGTCGTAGGACTCTTGATGTGTTGGGGGTTGAGAACAACAACATGAGATACTTCCCATATTTGATTTAAATTTAATAGTGAAATATATGTATGAGAATATGAAATATAGTATTAAAAATATATGAATTTGAAAGGTTTTAAGGTTTTGTAGAAATTATAGGAAAATTTAGGAAAATTCATGCAAATAAGATGAGAGGTGCTAAGTTTGTAGAACTTTTTGCTTGTTTTTTCATGGTTTTGGGATAGTTTTTTTACATGCATTTATATATTTTAGAAATTAGAGNAAGGTTTTGTAGAAATTATAGGAAAATTTAGGAAAATTCATGCAAATAAGATGAGAGGTGCTAACTTTGTAGAACTTTTTGCTTGTTTTTTCATGGTTTTGGGATAGTTTTTTTACATGCATTTATATATTTTAGAAATTAGAGCATTCTTCACAACATAAGAGATTGTCCTATTTTTAAATTAAAATATTTTGTTATTTATAAATAGCAAAAATCTTTTGTGTATGTTTATTTTAAGCTTTATATTAATTTGAGGATTAGAATTTTAATAACTATTCTTTGCCGAAACCCTAAACCAAACCACATGAAGCAAGTTTAGCTCTGTAGCAAAAAATAAACCCAAAACTAATTTTGAACTTGATATTTATGTTTGTTTAGAATAAGTTTTTGAGAAAATTATACATGAATTAGATTCATTTAACAATAAAATATTTGCTTTTTAGAACTTATAGGAAGATATTATAAGAATATTTTAAAAATAATAAAATTGAAAGTAATAATGATATAATTAAGAAAATTGGATACTCGTGTGTTAAAAATTTTGTTGGATACTTTTTTATACCAGAAATAAGTTTGATTAATGAAAAGATTGTTGCTGATATTTAAAATGGAATGATAACTTTGAAGAAGAAGGAATAGATAATAATAGTTATGAAATTAACTAATTATCTTGAGGGTTTGATGGTGGTGGAGCTTTGAAGCTTGAAGCAAGATCTTTTAGCAAATTCATTGTGTCAACTTTTAGCTTCTGAACTGAAGGGCTAGAGTTGATTTTTGTATATGTAAACTTGACTTCTTTACTAAAAGAATCCGCAGCATGACTAAACTGCTCAACAGTATCTTTTACTGCAGGTTTGTTTTTAACTTTTTCAATAAGCGTATTTATTCCAGATTCAAGTTTCCCAGCATATTCAATTGTCTTATCTTCAACTTTCTTTATAGCAGGTTTTTCAGCAAATTTATTAATCTTTTCACTAATCTTATCTGCTGTTTTATTCCCAGCATCCACAGCTTTATTATAAGCTCCTTTCGCCCATTTCCAAGCTGCTTTTAAATCAGATCTTGAATCTTCTTCTTTCATTTTAGCTTCTTCTCCCAAATTGTTTTCAATACCAGTTCCTTCAAAGGCTTGATTTTTTCCTTCAAACTCATCAACTCTTTCTAATACAACGTTTTTGTTTTCTTCAATTGGCATCTCGACCATATGATTTTCTTCTAAGTTTTTATTCAATTCTGGATATACAGACCCAGCTAATTGTACTCCTTCTTCAATCCCAGGACAGTTTTGTTCATATTCTTTATCTTGAGCAACCACACTCAGCATTTCCCTATAAAAAAATCCAGCTTTAGTCATATACTTAAAACTCGCCGGGGAATTTTGAATCTTATAATGAGTAAAAAACTCTATAATCGAGCTATTCCCTCCTGCAATAACAAGCTTAAGATCCTCTTCAGTCCACACATCATCTAAAGATTTAACCCTAGAAACCTGAGGTCCAAGTATTAAATGCCCTTGTAAACAGTTTTGGCATATAAAGCATCCATTGTTAATCGAAACAAAAGTAGGGTTTTGGGCAAAGCAATCAGCACATGTGTTATTATCAGGATCGCTTTTAAGATTTTTGAAGATTTGTTCTGAGTTTTCTGATGACACCATTTTTTTATAGACCCAATCAGAAGCTTAGGATTAATCTTTTTATAAAAATTTAAAGAAAACTATAATACCGGACTTAACCCCACCATTGAGGAGTTGGGGAATAAGGTTTCTCTAAAACCCCCAAACTGACAATACGATCTAGATTCTGAGGACTAATATGCCTTTTAGATTCCATTATGACTGAACCTATTCTTTTAATACTTGTATTTTCTCTTGGGCTATATGTGATGATAGTAGGTGGTCTGACAATTTTTGTATGAATTTGTGGGCTTTTAAACACAGGTTTTGGGATGTTTGGTGAACCTCCTTGGGCAAGTCCTTTAGGTCCTTTAGGTGGTAGAGCTTTAGGTATATGTATTTTAGGTAATAACATCGGCTTTTCTATAACAGCTGAACTATTAGCTGGTTTTTCATCATTTTCTTCAATAATCGGGAGGTTTTCTTTAAACAAATCCGCTGAAAGTTTTCTTTTGTATTGAGAATTAGGAAGTCTGCTACGTAAAGTCGAAACTTTTTCATTAAAATTTATGGTCTTAAGCAGTTGATAGCTTTCTAAAGGTTTATCCAATGCTTTAGTCGGTGACACAGCCGGTAAATCAAGTATTTCTTTAGCAGAAGGTCTTATCGAAGGGGTAACATTAAGCATAAGCTTAATAATCCTCATTAAATCCTTAGAAATTCCTGGAATATCAGTAAAAACCCCTCTTATTACATTTCTACATAAAGCATTCATATCACGACCCATAAAAGGTGGATTTAAAGAACATAATTCATATATAACACAACCTAAAGACCATATATCTGAAGCTGAATTATAAGGCTGGTCTTTCCAAACTTCAGGACTTGCATAATAAGGTGTACCTGTTTGAGTATAAGCCATACCACCTTTAACAACTTTTGATACATTTAAATCCCCTAATTTTACGATTTTGTTTGCTGTTAAGAAAATATTTGCACTTTTTAAATCCCTATGAAGGATTTTATTACTGTGTAAACTTTGTAATGCTTGAGCACATTGGTTAAGGATTTCCCAAATTTCATATTCTGGGATACGGGTTTTGGATTTTTTATGTGAGTTGATAAGATTTAATAAGTCACCACCTTCAGCTAATTCCATGACTATACAAATTAAAGATAGAGAATCATCTAAGAATGCTTCTTTAAAACCGATTATATGAGGATGATCGAAAGATGCTAGGATTCTTATTTCGTTTAATGCATTTTCTTTTTCTTTTAGGCTTAGGCCTGTAAGCTTGACTTGCTTTAGGGCATAGATTTGATTATCGGCTTTACGTACAACTTTGTATACGCTGGAAAATGCACCTTCGCCGAGCTTATTTTGAATTTCAAAATCTTTTAGAGACATTTTTAATAATAAAGAAAATTTAAAAATGATTATCGATTTAGAGGGAATGTGTATTTATAAAGTGAATTAGCAATGATTTAGAAATTGATTATGGAATTTAAAAGATTGATAAAATATATTTTAGGGATTAAGATGTGTGGATATGAAAGATAATAGTTTTTTGTTTGTTTGAGAATATGAGATTATAAAAGAAAATTGCCGCTTTTTGTACAATCGTTATTTATTATGATATGAACTTTATAAGTGAGTAATTAACAAGGGCTGGACAATAGTCAAGCGATAATTCCAACTAATACTAATAAGTGAGTAATTAAAGCTAATAAATATAATCATATAATAAACCATTACTATAAATTTATTATTTTCTAACATTTACTGTCTACCTTATTCCTAACATTTAATTCCAAAGAACGTAAAAATAAATAATGAGATATTCTTAATAAAAGCTAAAATCTAATAAGCATATCGAATCTTCAAATATTAATAACCTTAAACTAATAACTAACTCTTAATCTTCAGTTTGTTCTAAAATCTCTTTATAATATTGACTATTCACTNTGTTCCAAATTCTGAGCACATTCCATCTTTGACTATAACAATTTTATCATAATCTCTAATAGTCGTAATTCTATGAGCAATAATAATAACTGTCCTTCCCAAAGTCTTATATTTAATCGAACACTGAATTACTCTTTCTGTTTCACGATCTACATTTGCTGTTGCTTCATCTATAACTAAAATTTTAGTATCTTTAATCAAAGCCCTTGCCAAACACAACAACTGTTTTTCACCTGCAGAAAAAAACGCCTCATCTCCATAAATGCTCTCAAGCCCTTTTGAAAACCTAAAAACTATATTTTCTAAGCCTATAATCGAAAGAATTTCATTTATTTCCCAATCAGAATATTCAGAAAATGGATCAATATTTTTTCTTATTGTAGTATAAAATAAAATAGGTTGTTGTGGTATTATAGATATCTGAGATCTTAAATCATTTAGTCCAAGATCCATATAATCTTTTCCATCAATATAAATTTTTCCACTTTCAGGGACAACAGTTCTAAGTAAAGATGCTAGTATTGAAGATTTCCCAGCTCCTGTTCTACCCATTATAC